>JAVSCE010008758.1:0-171796 GCA_032199065.1 Smutsia gigantea | reverse complement strand
TCCTCTGGCCACTTTTTAATTGGCTTCTTTGTGTTTTGTTTGTTGAAGTGTGTGAGCTCTTTATATCATTTGGATGTCCACCCTTTATCCCATATGTCATTTATGAATATGTTCTCCCATACTGTAGGATGTCTTTTGGTTCTACTGATGGTGTCCTTTGCTGTACAGAAGCTTTTTAGTTTGATATAGTCCCACTTTTTCATTTTTGCTTTTATTTCCCTTGCCCAGGGAGATATTTTCATGAAGAAGTTGCTCATATTTATGTCCAAGAGATTTTTGCCTATGTTTTTTCTAAGAGTTTTATTGTTTCATGACTTACATTCAGGTTTTTGATCCATTTTGAGTTTACTTTTGTATAAGGGGTAAGACAATGATCCAGTTTCATTCTTTTGCATGTACCTGTCCAGTTTTGCCAACACCAGCTGTTAAAGAGGCTGTCCTTTCCCCGTTTTATATCCATGGCTCATTTGTCGTCTGTTAATTTGACCATATATGCTTGAGTTTATAGCTGAGCTCTCTAGTCTGTTCCATTGGTCTATGGGTGTTTTCTTGTGCCAGTGCCAAATTGTCTTGATTACTGTGTCTTTGTAGTAGAGCTTGAAGTCAGGGAGCCTAGTTCCCTCCACTTCATTCTTCCTTCTCAGGATTGCTTTAGCTCTTTGGGGTCTTTTGTGGTTCCACATGAATTTTAGAACTATTTGCTCTAGTTCTTTGAAGAATGCTGTTGGTATTTTGATAGAAATTGCATTGAATCTGTAGATTGCTTTAGGCAGGACGGCCATTTTGACAATATTTATTCTTCCTATCCATGGGCACGGGATGTGTTTCCATTTTTTGGTATCCTCTTTAATTTCTCTCATGAGTGTCTGATAGTTTTAAGAGTAGAAGTGTATCACTTCCTTGGTTAGGTTTATTCCTAGGTATTTTATTATTTGTGATGCAATTGTGAATCGAATTGTTTTCCTGATTTCTTTTTCGGCTAGTTCATCATTAGTGTATAGTAATGCAACAGATTTCTGTGTATTAATTTTGTGTCCCGCAACTTTACTGAATTCAGATATTAGGTCTCCTCGTTTTGGAGTTGACTCTTAAGGGTTTTTTTTTAAATAATATGTCATTTGCAAACAGGGACAGGTTGACTTCCTCCTAACAAATCTGGATGCCTTTTATTTCTTTGTGTTGTCTGATTGCCATGGCTAGGACCTCAAGAACAGTGTTGAATAAAAGTGGGGAGAGTGGGCATCCTTGTCTTGTTCCTGATTTTAAAGGAAAAGCTTTCAGCATTCTCATTGTTATGTATAATGTTGGCTGTCGGTTTGTCCCATATGTCCTTTATTATGTTGAGGTACTTGCCCTCTATACCCATTTTGTTGAGAGCTTTTATCATGAATGGATGTTGTATTTTCTCGAATGATTTTTCAATATCTATGGAGATGATCATGTGCTTTTTGTCCTTTTTGTTGATGTGGTGGAATATGTGAATGGATTTTTGAATGTTGTACCATCCTTGCATCCCCTGGATGAATCCCACTTGATCAGATGGATGATCTTTTTTATGTATTTTTGAAATCGGTTTGCTAATATTTTGTTGAGTATGTTCATCAGGGATATTGGTCTGCAATTTTCTTTCTTTGTGTTGTCTTTTCCCGGTTTTGGTAGTAGAGTGATGGAACCTTAAGGAAGATGGGTATTAGGTCTTCACTAAATATTTGATAAATTCAGCAGTGAAACCATTTGGTTCATGGGTTTTGTTCTCAGGTAGTTTTTTGTTTACCAACTCAATTTCTTTCCTGTTATTTGTCTAATCAGATTTTCTGTTTCTTCCTGGGCCAGTCTTGGAATGTTGCATTTTTCTGGAAAGTTATCCATTTCTTCTAGGTTATCCAGTTTGTTACCATATAATTTTCATAGTATTCTCTCATAATTCTTTGTCTTTCTGTGGTGTCCATAATGATTTTTCCTCTGCCTTGTCTGATTCTGTTTATTAGGGTAGACTCTCTTTTTTTGTGTGATAAGTCTTGCTAGGGTTTATCTATTTTTTTAATTTTCTCGAAGAACTAGCTCCTGGCTTTCATTGATTCTTTCTACTGTTTCATTCTTCTCAGTTTTATTTATTTTTGCTTTAATCTTTCTTATGTCTCTCCTTCTACTGACTTTGGGCTTCATTTGTTCTTCCTTATCTAATTTCATTAATTGTGAGTCTAGATTGTCCGTTTGGGATTGTTCTTCTTTCCGGAGGTATTCTTGTATTGCAATATATTTCCCTCTTAGCAAAGCCTTTGCTGCATCCAACAGATTTTGTGGTGTTGAATTATTGTTGTCGTTTGTCTCCATATATTACTTGATCTCTGTTTTTATTTGGTCATTTATCCACTGATTATTTGGAGCATGTTATTAAGCCTCCATGTGTTTCTGAGCTTTTTCATTTTCTTTGAGTAATTTATTTCTAGTTTCATACTTTTGTGAACTGAGAAGCTGTTTGGTACAATTTCAATCTTTTTGAAATTACTGAGGCTCTTTTTGTGGCCTAGTATATGATCTATTCTTGAGAACGTTCCATGTGCACTTGACATGAATATGTATTGTGTTGCGTTTGGATGGAGTGTTCTGTAGATGTCCGTTAGGTCCATCTGTTCTAATACGTTGTTCATTGCCTCTTTCTCATTATTTATTTTCTGTGTGGTTGATCTGTCCTTTGGAATGAGTGGTGTGTTGAAGTCTACAAAATGAATGCATTGCATTCTATTTCTCCCTTTAATTCTGTTAGTATTTGTTTCACATATATCTTTTGTTGGTTGCATAGATATTTATAATAGTTATATCCTCTTGTTGGGCTGACCTCCTTATCATTATGTAATGTCCTTCTTTGTCTCTTGTTACTTTGTTTCTTTTGAAGTGATACAAGTACTGCAACTCCTGCTTTTTTCTCCCTATTCCTTGCATGAAATATATTTTTCCATCACTTTTCTTTCAGTCTGTTTATATCTTTGGGTTTGATGTGTGTCTCTTGTAGCCAGCATATAGATGGCTTGTTTTGTCATCCATTCAGTGATTCTACGCCTTTTGATTCTTGCAAACAGACCATTTCCATTTGGGGTGATTGTCGGTAGGTATGTACTTATTGCCATTGCAGACTTCAGATTCATGGTTACCAAAGGTTCAAGGTAACTAATTCCCTTACTATCTAACATTCTAATTTAACTCACTTCCTATACTATTACAGACACAACCTAAGGATTCTTTTTTGTTCCTCCTTTTTCTTCCTCTTCCATTCTTTGTATGTTATGAATCATCCTCTGTACTCTTTGTCTATCCCTTGGGTGACATCTGTTTAGCCATAGGAATACTTCCATCTATAAGAGTCCCTCCAAAATACACTGTAGGGTGCTTTGTGGAGGTAAATTCTCTCGGCTTTTGCTTATCTGAAGATTGTTTAATCCCTCCTTGAAGTTTAAATGATAACATTGCTGGATATTCTTGGTTTGAGGTCCTTCCATTTCATTGCATTAAATATATCATGCCACTGCCTTCTGGCCTGTAAGGTTTCTGTTTATAAGTCTGATGATAGCCTGATGGGTTTTCCTTTGTATGTGATCTTTCTTCTCTCTCTAGCTGCTTTTAGAAGTATGTCTTTATCATTGGTCTTTGCCATTTCAATTAGTATATGTCTTGATGTAGTCTTCCTTGGCTCCTTTGGTTGGGAGATTTGTGCATCTCCATGCTTGAGAGACCATCTCCTTCCCCAGATTGGCAGGGCGCTGGGGTGGGGGAAGGGCCTGGGTCCCACTGGATCAACGCTTTGGTACGTTACCCTGTTTGGTGAGGTCTACTCTGTTTGTGAGGTCTGTATGCACTCTGGTACAGCCTTCTTTCCTGTTGCTGTTTTAGGGTTAGTTGTATTGACTATATTTTCACAGTATCTGTGGTTTTGTGAGGAGTTCCCTGTCCCACCTCTCTTGCTTCCATCTTGAATCTCTCCTTACTGAGGCTCTTTTTTTGGCCTAGTATGTGGTCTATTCTGGAAAATGTTCCATGTGCACTTGAGAAGAATGTGTATCCTGCTGCTTTTGGGTGTAGAGTTCTGTACATGTCTGTTAGGTCCATCTGTTCTAGTGTGTTGTTCAGTGCCTCTGTGACCTTACATTTTTGTCTGGTTGATCTGTCCTTTGGAGTGAGTGGTGTGTTGAAGTCTCCTTGAATGAATGCATTACATTCCATTTCCCCTTTTAATTCTGTTACTGTTTGTTTCACATATGTCGGTGTTCCTGTGTTGGGTGCAAAGATATTTATAATGGTTATATCATCTTGTTGGACTGACCCCTTTATCATTGTGTAATGTCCTTTTTATCTCCTGTTACTTTCTTTGTTTTGAAGTCTATTTTGTCTGATACAAGTACTGCAACACCTGCTTTTTTCTCCCTATTGTTTGCATGAAATATATTTTTCCGTCCCTTTACTTTTAGTCTGTGTATGTCTTTGGGTTTGAGGTGAGTCTCTGATAAGCCACATATAGACGGGTCTTGTTTTTTATCCATTCTATTACTCTGTGTCTTTTGATTGGTGCATTCAGTCCATTCACATTTAGGGTGATTATCGGGAAGTATGTACTTATTGCCATTGCAGGCTTTGGATTCATGGTTACCAAAGGTTCAGGGGTAGCTTCTTTACTATCTAACCATCTAACTTTAACTCATTTATTACACTATTGTAAATACAGTCTGATGAGCTTTTATTTCTCTCCCATCTTATTCTTCTTCCTCCACTCCTTATAAGTTAAGTGTTTTATTCTGTACTCTTGTCTCCACTGACGGCTTTCGTGGATGGCTGATATTGTTTTTTGCCTTTAGTTAGTATTTGGTTGTCCTGCTTTCTTTGCTGTGATTTTAGTATCTCTGCTGACATCTATTCCGCCTTAGGAGTACTTCCATCCAGAGAAGTCCCTTTAAAACACCCTGTAGAGGTGGTTTGTGGGAGGTAAATTTCCCCAACTTTTGCTTATCTGGAAATTGTTTAACCCTCCTTCAAATTTAAATGATAATCGTGCGGGGTACCATACACTTGGTTCGAGGCCCTTCTGTTTCATCACGTTAAATATATCATGCCATCCTCTTCTGACCTGTAAGGTTTCTGTTGAGAAATCTGATGATAGCCTGATGGGTTTTCCTTTGTAGGTGATCTTTTTTCTCTCTGTGGCTGCCTTTTATACCCTGTCCTTGTGTTTGATCTTTGCCATTATAATTATTATATGTCTTGTTGTTGTCCTCCTTGGTTCCCTAGTATTGGGAGATCTGTGGTCTTCCCTGGTCTGAGAGACTATTTCCTTCCCCAGCTTGGAGAAGTTTTCAGCAATTATTTCTTCAAAGACACCTTCTCTCCCTTTTCCTCTCTCTCCTTCTTCTGGTACACCTATAATGCGAATATTGTTCCATTTGGATTGGTCACACAATTCTCTTAATATTCTTTCATTGCTAGAGATCCTTTTATCTCTCTAGGCCTCAGCTTCTCTGTATTTCTGTTCTCTGATTTCTATTCCATTAACAGTCTCTTGCACCTCATCCAATCTGCTCTTAAGTCCTCTGACTGATTGTTTCATTTCTGTTATCTCCCTCTGGACTTCATCCCTTAGCTCTGGCATATTTCTCTGCAGCTCCGTCAGCGTGGAAATGACTTTTATTTTGAATTATTTTTCTGGAAGATGGGTTATATCTATCTCACTAGGCCCTCTCTCTGATGTTGTTTGAGTGATTTAGGACTGGACCCTGATCTTCTTCCTTTTCATGGTGATAGAAGTGATCGTTGGTGAGTGGCACATGTGTCAGCTGGGAGAACAAAGTCTCTTCCTGCTTGCTAGTTGCCTTGCCCTTCTCTGCTACCTGTGCTGGTTACCCACACACTGGGAGCAGGGTCTGGGTTAATCCTCTGAGCTGCACATGGGTTGGACTGCCCTTCCGATAGCCTAGGGCACTGCACGTGGTTGCAGATGCACCAGGTGTGTTCTTCTGCAAGAACGGCACCCCTTCATGTTTTCCAGACCTTGTGCCGGCTTCCTCTGTCTGTGCTGGGCAACTACATGTAGGCAGCAGCCTCTGGGTCTTTCCTGGTTAGCTGCATGCTGGGAGAAGACTGGGTGGTTGCTGTGGGCAACTCTGCTCCCCAGGTGCTCTGCAGCAGTGGCGGGCCAGCCGGTTTACATGCAGTGCCCGCAGTGGGGGGGAATGAATTGCAGGCTGCTCATCTCCATGAGGGGCTTCAGAGCTGCATTGCAACCCATGGGGTTAGGGTGCCTGAAGTTCCTTAACATTCCAGCCTGCTGAGCTAAGGGTGCCAGGACGATTTTGTCCTCCCGTTAAACACTTGCCCCTCTCAGAATTTTAAAGCACCCTCTTTTCTTTTGTCCCAGGGGAGCCGGTTGTGGGGAGTGCCTCCCAATCTCCATCTCAGATTTTACTTTTCCGTTTCCCTGATATCCAGTACAGCATGTGATGTGTGTTTGTGCCCCCAGTGCAGATTACTAGGGCTGGTTATTTAGCAGTCCTGTGCTTCCACTCCCTCCCCACTCTGATTCTTTTCCTCCCACCAGTGAGTTGAGGTGGGAGAGTGTTCGGGTCCCTCCCGGTCCTGGCTTTCTATCTTACCATTTTCATGAGATGCTGAGTTCTTGCAGATGTAGATGTAGCCTGGCTTTTGTACTGTATCTTCTGGTCTCTCTTTTAGGCATAGTTGTATTTTTGAGATTTTATTCAATCTATAAATTAACTTAGGGAGAATTGACATCTTTTTAATGTTGAACTATTCTGTCCATGGGCAGTGACTGTCTTTCCACTTACTCACTGTCACAAAGGAAAAAGTTTTCCTTGTAAGAATGGAATGACAATTCCTTGTCATTTGGAAAAAAACTTTCCTTGTATCAATGTTCTTGCTAAGTTTATACGTATACATTTAATCTTATGTGTTGCTGTCATATATGGGATCTTCTCTCCCAATGTGTTCTACCCACTGGATTTTTGTGTGGTTACATACAAAGACTATTGACTCTTTCATGTTAGCTTTATATGCTGCTTTCTTACTGATTTTGATTATTGTTTCAGTTAATATGTCATTGTTCTGTTGGATGTGCAGGTATGCCATAATATCATCGTCAGTAAGAGACGGTTTTACCTCTTGTTCTTCATTCTTATAAATCTGATAGCTTTCTCTTGTCAACTGACTAATACTTATAGTACATGACTAAGTAGGAATGAAGGAGTGGGCATCTGTTCCTTACCTCTAGTGATCCCCCATTTAATAAAATACTGGCATTAGGAATTAAATATGTATCTTCTTTCATGTTAAGAAAACATCCCCTGGTGCCTATTTTCTAGATGTTTTTCTTTTCTTAACATGTATCGGTGTTGAACTTTCCCAAAGGCTTGCTCAGCATCTGTGGTTGTCCTTAACTATATTACTATGGTGAGTGATATAAATGGAATTCCTAATATAGAGCCAACTTTGTATTAATGGAATAAATCCCACTTGGTCACAGTGTCTTAGTTTCTTAATGTATTACTGTTGGATGTTTGCTCATGTTTTATTTAGGATTTTCCTGTCTACATTTTACCTGTCAGTGTCATACTTGCTTCATTGGAGGAGTTAGGGACTTTTCCTTCCTTTATAATGTTATTGAATAATTTATTAGAGCCTTGGTCCTATGGCATCCTTGATACTTTACTAGAATTCACCTGTAAGACCTACTGGGCAAAACGCTACTTGGAGGTAATTGCACAATAACTTTATTTCTTCTATGAAAATGGGCAAATTTAAGCTTTTTAACACTAGAGTTAGCATTCTGTTAGTCTGAATTTCTCTAGGACAATGTCTACTTCATGTATATTTTCAAAGTTATTTGCAAAGAGGTTGCAGTTTTTTTTTCTGTTTCTGTATTTATTTTCATTCTTCCACTTTTTCTTGTAAAAGTGTTAGCGCTCCAAATTCGACTCTGATCACTACTTTACGGGTATTCCATGGATCCTGATATATAGTTTCAGTAACTTTAATTTGATTCTCCTCTTTAACTCAAAAAAATTTGAAACCACAAACCCTTTCCTGGTAGAAAAGCCTTTCTGCTTTCAGTTTGTGTTAGCAATTTTAACTTTTGTTGCTTTGTGATTAGAGAGGACTCTTTTGGGTATTTCTATTTTGTGGAAGTAAATGATGCCATCCCTGTTTAATTTTTATCAATTTTGACAAGAAAATATATTGTCAAATTCTCAGAGCATGAATACACACATATGTATATAGATACTGTATATCTATCTATCTATCTATCTATCTATCTATCTATCTATATACACATATAGTTTACTTCGTTATGTTGTTTAGATTTTCTACATTCCTTCCAAATTTTTTATACTACTTTATCTGTTGTATTAAATCTCCCATTTTTACCATATTTTTAACTATGTCTCCTTGCCGTTTTGCTTCATAAAAGTGTTTTCTGTGTTTTTTAGTGTATAAATGTTCCTAAGTGTTACATCTTCATTGTGAATCTTGGCTTTTATCATCAAGATGTGTCCTTTTTCGTGTTAAATGCTTTTAAAAAACTCATCCTGAACTACAGTGTTTTCTGAACAGTTTCTCTTTACTCCTTCACTTTATTCTTCCATAGAACTTATGTCTTTCAGTAACTTCACCTTTATAACCTCCCTGCTCCTTTAAATGCTATTATTCCATATTCCTTTCCCTGTAGTTTCCAATCTCACCTTCCAGGACACCATTTCGGTATTTTCAGACTTATTTTGCTGAAATTGTAGATCAACTTTAAGCCCCTCACTATGTTCCTTATTCTGTATGTCTTGCAGCTTTTCAAGGTCAGTCTTTGCACGCCACAAAGCCTAGTGATGGGAGTGTGCCAGCCTGTGTGCTGGAATTTGTTTTGTTCCTCCCATTTACACTGAACTTTGCACATTCTCTATGTTAAAGTAATGATCAGAGTGTGGCTTTTGTGTAGATTTACATTTTCCTTCTGATTAGTCTGTATCCTTTTGGGAGGAAATATATTGTGAGGAAAACAGCTCCGTGGTCAACATCATATTCTGCTAACGTACCTGTGATTTCTAGGGGCATTTTATCATGTGTGTGTGTGTGGGTGTGTGTATGCACACACACACATACTTAAACACACAAGCCTTCTTGTATTCTGTCGCTTTAGTAGAGGTCACTAGAGGTGGTTGTCTGATTCACTGTATATTTATTCAATAAATATTTTGTCCATAAGTGACATTGGAGGCAAACAGGGGACTGTAAATGTCCTCTTAGGATTTCTAAATATTCTTTACCCTGAAGCAGGTTCAAGAAGATGGAACAGAAGACCACAGGCACTCTGCTAGAGCTTGCTGCAAACAGTCTGCTGAGTAATGAGCTGGCAGCCATCCATGCTCTGGATGAGCTCCCAAGAGACCTCTTTGTTCCACTGTTCATTCCTGCCTTCTTGGGTGGACATAAAGAGGTTCTAAAGGCAATGGTGAGGGTTTGGCCCTTTCGCTGTCTCCATATCGGAACACTGAGTGTACAAGGGTCATACTATGACATCTCGAAAGCCATGATTGATGGTCTGCAGCCCCTCTCTGCCCAGAACTCTTCTTCCTGGTAAGACTATATCCAGTAGCGATAGAATGAGTCAGTTAAGAGAGTGTGCTGGAGCCTGAGGCAGGGGAATACCTAACAGTCTTCCAGAAGTAGCCAGTAGTGAATGCTGAAGATCTCTGTGGGGCTATTGGTCCAACACTTGGGGTCACCTTAACGACTCTAATATCTCACAGACTTGATTATTGGGTAGGGATGACTGAGGATACTATGGGTGGATTTACCTGCTGAGTGTAATGACATAGAAGACAGACATGGGCATTGATATGGGAACAGACCAGAGGTGAACAAAGTAGGGGGAAAAGAATGAAAGATACTGAATTTTTAGGAAAGGAATTCTTGGTGAATGACATATGCTGTGAAAAACCAGGGATAAAGGGTATTGTGCCTTCTTCTCAACAGTGATTTTGGGAGATTACACTAAACTTGGCTGCCTCTCATGTGTTCTGTCTCCTCTCCTTACAGGGGCCCTAAACTGCGGCTCTTAGATTTAAGGCAGGACCAGCACTGTAGGATAGTGTGCTCTGAGATCACAACCAGATTCCCTTCCTGCTTTCACTCTTGTGCTTACTCTCAGAACTCTACTCTTAGAACAGAAGAAGCCCAGCCTACTGTCAGTTACCCCAGATTTGATAAATCACAGGCAGAGGCTCACTCAGCTGGGGAAACTGTGGAATTACTGGTGGACCTCTCCCTTGATGGAACCTTGAGAACACAGCAATTTCTTTCCTTTCTTCAGAGTAAACTCAGGCAGAGCGTTGGGTCTTTGCACCTCTGCTGCAGAGATTTGGAAATTTTTAACATGTCTGTCCACCAAAGTATGCTACCGTTTCTGGATCTACGATGCATTAATCACCTGGATGTGGATGTGGTTCACTTGAGGGAAGTCAGCAAGCTTGTGGCTCAGACAGCCCACCTGTACAGCCTTAGTCTGTCTAACATGCACTTTATATATTATAAGAAGAGACAGTTCCACACTTGTGTCAGCTGTCTTGGGAATCTGAACAGCCTCCAAGAGCTCAGCTTGTCTAACTTCTACCTCAGAGATCGATTGCCCATACTTCTCAGGTGAGCAGACCTGAGGAACCTGGTTTCCCTGCATACCCTATGTGTAAAAGAAGAGAAGAGAGCATGCTTAGATATTGCTAAGCTCCTTTTAAAGTATTTCTCCTTCCACCTCAGCATGAGAAGTGCTGGGAATTAGCATTTGGCCAGGCTAGAGAGAGGTACTTCATGGTGAGGAGAAAGACAAGATTAGAAAAGGAAGCTGTGCTCATTCGTCCATTCATTCATTCAGCCAACTGTGTGTAGACTCTATGATGAGTCTGTAAGTATTTTGGTAAAAGTCTCAGTCCTAGTGGCGTCTACAGCTCTCTAGAGAGCAAGAGGAGGCGTTCAGAGAGGAAAACGTCTTATGCTGTAACACTGATGCACATCCTCCTGGACCGGCCACAGTAGTTAACACTGCCAGATCCTCTTGCTCCTGTGTTTTCCCCAAGGCTTAGACACTGAATGGGGAAGCTATCACCTGGGAACCAGTCAAAGGGAGCCTTCAATTGGCTGCTTTCCCAGACCTATCCTCGCCATATAAGTGAACAGGAGTCGCCATTGATGATGATGTCTATACTAAGTGCATACACTGTTTTTCACTTAATCTGCTGCACAACTCTGTAATGGTAATCACTGGTGTGCACATTTTAAAGATTAAGAGCATGTGTCTTAGAGTGGGAAAGTACCTTTCTCATGGTCACAAATACATTTAATCTAATTGCAAAGCCCACATGACTAATGACTGTTGCAAAACAGGTACACAAGTGACCACGGGGGAGGGGCTGTGGTGGGCCTAAACCAAACCAAACAGAACAAGATACGTACAGATTCGTTTATTCAGGATCTTAGGTGTGTAGTATTCCGGGCTCAGTGCCCTGGTCCAATACTCATTCTTCTGAAATAACATTTGTCTTTTCTCTCTGCAGACAGCTGCCACCTCAGATGAAGACATTGAATCTGGCTGACTGTTGGCTGTCCAACAAAGATGTCATCATCCTTTCCCAGAGCTCTCAGGCTACGCACCTAAGGCAGTTGAATCTCAGTAACAACAAGATATTCTCAGAGGCTTATGAGCCCTTCCAGACTCTACTGGAGAGGGCCTCAGGTACACTGCAGCGTCTGGAAATAAATAATTGCCTGTTAACTGATTCTACTCTCTCCACACTCCTGCCAGCTCTGAGCCACTGTTCATGCCTCCGTGTTCTTAGCTTTGCCTTCAACCCCATTACAATGCCTGTGCTCACGAGAGTTCTGCAGCACCTAACATCCTTGATGGAACTGAAGCATGTGATTTATCCCATCCCTGTCCATTGCTACAGAGAACGGAATGTTCCTTCCAGTTTGGACCGACAGCAGTTGGCTGAAGTTCAGGCCCAATTGAACGCAATGCTGCAGGTGGTACAGCGGGGTGACATGCATTGGATATGTCCTCCTGTGTGATTCCCGTAGTACAATGAGTCATGTCACCATTGATGAGTGGCCACAAAAGTACTCAGTGTTTTGCTTGAAAGCCTAATTTGTAGAGACACATGTAAAATTGTAGTGCTTGTGGAAATGGGGCTCAGGGAGATTGGCTGTGTCACTGATCTCTGTGAAAGTTTAACTCTGAGAAGGAAGGAGAGGAATTTGGAAGCTCCTGTGGATCTGTTGCCCCTTGCCCTCTACATCCTCTTCTGCTTACTAAGTACAATGTTGGTTACGTGACGGAAGCGATCCCAGTCATGTACCGTCACTTCCCTGTGCACATGGGTGGGTCCATTTGTCCTCTATAGCCCTTGGCACAAGTCTGATGAACTGAAACTCTCCCTGCCTGTGGTAGTTGTTGAAGCCAATAATTTCACCCTCAAGGGCCCTGAATACTTCTTGTATGTATGATTGCCTTAGGTTGCTTATGAGAAACCCTATGCAAGGGAAAGGAAACAAACAAACTACCCCCACTGCCTACTGGTGTCTTCGTCTTGTTGCCAGCTGCTTCAGCAGGTCTCAGACCCCTGACTCAGTTATTTTTACTTCACACGCACTCACCCCTAGTCTATTATGCTTTAGGTTCTGTTCCCTTTGCTAAGAAAGATCAAGTCCCTGATATCAAACCACTCCAGATTAACAGCTGCTCCTATGTTTTGTCTGTTTGTCCATTCCTTCTTAGAGCATTTGGGAAAATTATGCCTCCATGGCCCAGAGTTTTGTTCACTTTTTCCATTACATATAGATGCTCAACCCTCAGGTCATGGCTTAAATTTTACCTCCTCCACTAGGTTTTTCTCTTACTTCCCCATTTAAGTAGGTTCTTACATTGCTGTTGTTCTCAATGTGCCATGTGCATGTCCTACATGGTATACGCTATTTCATATGGGTTTGCTTCCTCTGATCTTTCACTAGGGTTGCACTGCTCTCGATGGTACACACTAACCACACGTGGCCACTGGGTGCTAGAAATCTGGTTACTCGGAAATGTGATGTACTCCAGGTCCAACAGGTAGTAAGAAACAGGATGTAGAATAACTAATTGATAGCTTATTTATATTGCTTACATGTTGAAAGGATAACACACTGCATGTCAGAGACAGGAAAAAAGCATGTAAATTGTTTGTATTTACCTGTTGAAATGGTAGCACTATCAAAGATTTAGTATGAAAAGAGTGAAATGAGTAATGAATAATCTGTTTATGTTTACATGTCAGAATGATAAAGTGCTGTGTTTCAAAGACATTCTGAGAAAAAAGAATGTAAAATTGCTTGTTCCTCTTGCTTACATGTTGAGATGATAACACACTGAACTTTAAAGATTTCATAACAAAAACGATGAAAAATAATTAGTGGTTTGTGCATACTGTTCTCTTGTTTAAATGAGAACAGACTTGGTAAGACAGAAGAATGTAAAGGTAATTGATGGAATACTTTTAATATGTCCATGTTGAAATGACAACACATGGATTTCAAAGGCTCAGTAAAAAGTAATTTAGAGTTATTCTTTCTTGTTGCTTTCACCTGAAATAACAAATTGCATTTCAAATACTGACAGAAATGAATATAAAAATTAATCATGAATAAAAATAGTTAATATTTTTCATCTACATTTGGCAATAATACACAGCATTGGACTTAGACAAACCTGTTAAAAGAGCTAATAAGCAAATTGCGTGTACTGTTTCTTTGTTGAAATGGTAACAGATGGCATTTCAAAGACTTTATAAGAAAAAAAGAATGGACGATCTAATTCGTCCATATTGCTTATGTGTCGAAAGTGCACACTGCACTTCAAAGGCTTACTAAGAAATGTGAAAACTAACAATGTTGGGTTCCATGTTGGTTCTTGGTTTCCATGTTGAGATTGTTATTTTTGTTCAGTTTTGTGTTAAATAAAAGTTAGTAAAATTAAAGTCACCTGTTTCTTTTAACTTTAAGAGGTTTTCACTTTTATTTTGGTGTGGCTCATACTGCATTTCTTTTGGACAACATGGAACCTGTGTGGGAACCAGGGAAGAAGAAAGCAAGGGCAACAGTACAAACATAAAGCTCCTCTGTGGGTAGCACAGTCCTTCCTCTCTGACCCAGAAGTCTCGTGTGTTCTCCAGAATCTATGGAACTGTGGCAGGCTAACTTAACTCAGAAGGAGAGTAAAGTAACACACCTTCCATGGTTCTTGCTAGTTTGGATGACAAAGATGAGATGTTGACAAGGACATGGTTTTCCTGAAAAGGAAATGCCAGGGGCCTTCATCCTGGTCTCGAGGGTATGGGAAGGCTCCCTGAGATCTCATATTGAATGTCCTCATTCAAAGTAGTAAGTGGGAGAGGTTGAAGGTCCCCACCTTTGCTGCTTGTTAATGAATACCTGGAAACTGAGTGGCAAGAGGTAGGGGTGAAACGAGCTGTTGGGGAGGGCTTCTCAGATGCTCACTCTCCTCCATGGGAAAGCTATCATGGTGCTAGGGCCGCAAGGTCTGCAACCCCATTCACTGCTGAAGCAAGGGGCCCCAAAGTTGAACTAGATGGTGCCGCAATGAGGATTTAAGAACTTTGTATAGGCCAATGAGAGAATTCATTTAGCTGAGCACGGCCCACCATAGGACAGCTGAAAATGAAGACAGATGCAAAGGCTTGCCTTCTTACTACCCCTCCCAGCCACTCCCTTGTCTAAATGTCAGTGACTTTAATGAACCACCTCACTATACTGTGAACCTCTGAAGAGGGGAGGGACTCAAACATTTTGTAAAATGGAAAAATGTACACAACATGAAATTTCCCATTTTAACCATTTCTGAGGGTGCAATTCACTAGCATTAAGAAAATTCCATTGTTGTGAAACCATCACCACTATCCATCTCCTCAACCTTTTCATCATCTCAAACTGAAACTCTGTACCTGTTAAACACTAACCCCCCAAAGCACCCCTCCCTCCAGCCCCTGGTTACCAATATTCTACTTTCTTTAGTAATGTTACTACTCTATGTAGCGATGTACTCCTTTTCCAATTTAGGGTCTTGGTAGTGATGTATTTCTTTTTCAATTGAGGGAAAATTCACAGTCACTTCCGAAAAATCCTTGGAGAACTCACATCTTGCTTCAGCACTGATACTTCCAAAACCGTGCCTGGCAGGACAATTTCCACATAGACGTGTGTGAGGAGGGAGACGGCAGGGTTAGCATTTGCCCAGGATCATGGGACCAAGGGAAGCGAGGGAGGGACCTGGCAGAGGTTTGAGTGACTCAAAGACGTGGTGTCTGAGCTGCCTAGGCCAGGAGGCCAAGGATGCAGAAGCTTGAAAATGTAGACAGAGGGACAAGAGGGGCCTTGCGATGTGTTCCACGGTCCCTACCCACGAACAAACTAGGACAGCTCAGAGCTCCTGAGTCCAGCCGGAGACTGCAATTGTTCGCTTGCATGTGAGGCTGCCTCTGTTCCTCTCGATGCGGCTGAGAAGCGTTCCCACGGTGTCTGCTCTCTGGGCGAGAAGGCCGAGACTCGCCTTTGATCATGGACGCGCTACAGGGATTGACATGGGCTTATTCCTTCTGGAGCGGCAGTTATCCCTAGTTCGTACTGTTAAGAAATTCACATGCCAGCTTATGGATCCCTCACGTGCGTGTACTTACATAAAGAGCAGAGGAGGGTAGGAGAGGACTATACGTTTATCCCCAAACCAAGGATGATTTTACACATGCAGTGGACAACAGCCCAAGGAGTGGACAGTCTAAGCTCCATTTTCAGAGGAAGTTATGAGTCTCAGAGAGGTCATGTGACTTGGCCAACATCACACATCAACAGTGTTGGGGTCATGGAGAAAACCCATATTCCGATTCCAGATCTAATGCTCTTGAATTGCTCCTTGGATCTACCTGTTGGCTCTTTTTGGAGCCACCCACATTTCCATAACAAGAACTGGAGCCCAGTAGAGTTTGCTCTACTTCAGGTTTTAGACTTGTGATGGCCTACCGATGTAAATTTTGCTTTTACAATGAATTTACTAATTTTCTATTACCAAATTAGTTTAATGTATCTGCAGTGTGATGTGCTCAAAGGGAAACAGTGGGGGTTTGCTTAATAACTGACTGCTAAATAGTGATTTATCAAATGGACAGGTCTGATACTTTTCCGAGGTCAGCTCTTGGAAGGTTCTGTAAGCTCTCAACTATCTCCATAGTAGATTCATTTGCCCTTTTCACTCTCATTGTCTGCAAAGTGGGCATTTTAATGCATATGTTAAATCATCATATGGCTAGGGATTTAGTGCAGAAGCAGATACAGGAATGCAGTGGTCTTCCATTAGAACAGCTATTAAAAAGCATTTCTAGTACAAAGAAAGTTGTTCATTTCCTCACAATTTTTTTAGGAGATGGATTTTTCATGCAAACGTTACATTTATGTGATATATGTGGGTCGTATCTGCCAGTATTCATTTCACTCCATATTAAAGCTGAAACTTTTCATGTTTCTGTTAATTCAATTAGAAACTACAATAAAGAGCCACACGGGGGACCTTGGGAACCACCTGCAAAGATTGTTGGTGTCCTTCGATAAGTCATATTGAGGCTTGGGACTGGGGTGGGGAAGACCTTCTTTCTGAAGAGGAGAGTACGGGAGCCCGTTTGCTAAAAATGAGTCACTCTGTACTTGAAAAGGTGACCCTTGATTTGTGTATGTCCAGAAGCTGATCCGCTGTTCAATAATATTCATGGATCATTCATGGCCTACAGAGAACTAAAGCCAAAGTGGAAAGAGGAATCACAAGTGCAGGTCTCTTTACACAGTTACCATTTAATTGGTGGAACAGGAAAAGCAACTATGGAAAATACCCAAGAAAGTCTTAAAACACTATTTAAATAAAGTGTATTTGACTAAGGAATACTGAGTGGGTGCAAGGATAGACCTTGTCCCATTTATCTTTTCTTTGAAGTGGAATGTAACGCGATGTGTATGAATTGGGTGGCACCTTGAGAGTAACAGTGAAGGTATTTCACCTGCACACGGTGTCCTGCTGTCTACTAGTGCTGGGAGGCTGGAATTCTCCTTTGAATGGGCCTGGCTTCTGGTGTGGCACTCTCTGTGCTTTGCTGCGATGCCAGGGCCACTCTGTTTTCTGTCCTTCATCACTGGTTCTGGAGAGGCAATGCTGCATGTGAGTGGACAAGTGTCTCAGGAAATCCATCAAGGCCTCAGAGACAGGGGCTTCACTGCCCTGAGCAGCGAAAACGCAGCATCTCTTAGAGGCCAACTCCAGAACATTGCTAAGAAGGATAACTGTGTTTGTAGCATCATTGGTAAGAGTCTCACCCAGGTTGTGGTGGCAAGGGTTGGCAAGAATGGGGAGGATGAGCAGGTAGACTCAGCCCTGGAAGTCAGCTCCCAAGCCACGTAGAAATGGAAAAGCATGATCACTGGGAAATTCTTTTGGCCTTAGTTTCCTCATCTATAATATGCAGCGTTGCAGTTGACCTCTTGCAGTTTGAAGTGAATGCATAGTTCTGAGGTGTATCTCTAGCTAGGATATATGACTTGGAGGTGTGTGAGATACCGTCCCACCAACCCTACTAATTCACCCCTGGTCATTGACTGACTGCAGCCCGAGACCGATGGTCCGACACCCTTTGTGTATCTCATGCTTGAAGCTACCCAGCAGGCTTCTACTTCCCTCCTAGGCACTGATGCTGACTTAGGCTGCAGGACATATTCCATGCTGGAATGGAAGCAGTGACCTTGACCAGCTAGCATCTAACTTTCGTATGTTTACATAGTCTGCTTTGGGTGTGTGGGCCTGAATTTGGTGCATTGGCTGCAACGTGTGGACCTTAGGATCTCACATACAAAGTCTGGGATCCTCCTACTAGGTCAGGTGCAAGCCAGGAGTTCACTTACAGCCACGCAGTCTCATTAACAGCCAGAAATTTATAACCTTAACATATTTGATCATGCACTGTGTTTGGGACCTTGGTGGCATTCCCTCGCCCAGAATAAACCAAACAGATCACCTTAATTGGTTTACCCAAATGGGTGGGTAGGTCAGTGAAATACCTCAGGAATCTTAAACTTTGGGGAGCAGAGAGTACACAGGCATTGCGCATTTCTTCTCAAAGCTCTTTGATCTTCTCCTTTTCATAGTTTTCGCTAGTTCCCAGATCAGCAGACCCATGTGTTTCTCCAGTGCCGTTTGGTTCGTGGCATGCAGGGATCTCGCCTAGACTTTCCTGGAGGCCTCAGTAATGTCACTGAGGGGGAGCTGGCAAAACTGGGCTGGAAGTTTCCCAATCAGCAGGTGTTTAGCCCCTGCTATGCTGAAATACTAAAACAAGTATCATCCCTTCAGCTCAGGCCCAAGGAGCAGAGGCGGAGGCTATCTGATAGTGCTGGTCCCTGGCTGTGGTGACAGGGATCCAAAAGAGAGGGCTCAGCATGTTGCGGGGATGCCATGTCCTGTGGCCGTCAGGGCAGAGGGTCCTCCTCACCACATCCAGGATGCAGGACTGCAGGGTCCAGGCATGTAAACACCGAGTGGCCCAAGCCCCTTCATCAATAAACTTCTGGGCTGCAGGAAAACCTTGGTTCCTTCTGTGTTGCAACTGGACCCAGATCGTGTGCCCTTATCCCCTAACTAGCTGAGAAGAAGACAGTGCGTGGGCCCTCAGTTTTCCTTTCAGTGACTGATCTTTCTTCAATATGCTGCCTTGAGCAGGCACAAGGGTATCATCAGCTGCTAGCACTATTTTCTCTAGTGAGAAATCGTTTTCTTGAGCGCCATGAGAACTCTGTGAAATTGTCCAGAGTGGGAGTATAAGGGCCTCTGGAAGTCAGAAATTCAGTGCGCTACACATCGAGAGAGGACATGGAACCCCATTTCCAGTACCAGATTTCCGTACAGTTTTCAAGGATGCGGCAGTAGTAAGAGACCCCACCTCCCTGTGTGACATGAAGCAGTATGAAAACTGGGGTCTCAATTAAACCTGACACTGTCTGCTAGCTAGCATTCAGTTGGGGACAGGTCCCAGCCTCTGTCTCCCGAGGGATCCTCAGGGTCAGAGTTGGAGTCTCTGATAGTGACAGCAGAGCCAAGCAGTTAGGTCAGTGACGTACCTGTGTCACGTCCATCCCTGGTCCCATTCTGTAGCAGAAGGAATCTCCTGTTTCCACACCTCCAGGCTTAGAACTCACCATTCTCCCTGACAGAAGTGATGTGGGTATTCAGGGCTGGGAGCAGCCACCACGCCTCTTCCCACTTGCAGTCTGGGAACAGACTTAACTGCCAGGTTACGATCATCCACTCGGTTGGCATCACAGATGACCAGCGGTCTAGCTTTGCAGGTACCTGGGCTTGTTTTCTAAGGTTGTAGAGATTCGTCCCATCATTCTCAGGCCAGCTGAAGCAGACCAGCAGCAATCTAGGAAATTAGGGGGAAAATCAGTTTAGATTTGGACTTGGTTGGAGTGGACAAGAGAAAATAGAAATTCACTTGTGGGATATTGTAACTGGGCGGGAAAATGTCCTTACCATTTCAGGATAGAAGGAGCTGGGTATCCTACTAGCTCCACCCCCAGCCTCACCCCCAGGGTAATAACAGGTGGGATTTTAGTTCAGTGAATCCCAGGGTGATTTCTCTGGAGGGTGGATCCCAGATGGTGAAACATCCGGGGGAACAGAGTGAATCTTTTACTTTGGCTGGATGTAGAGAAGCTGGGAAACAGACTATTCGCGGGTTCTAATTTTGTGACTTAAGTGTCAGGAAAGAAACCAAGGCTGGTTATTATTGTGTATTTAATAAACAGGCAGTGAACTGTTTCTAGTTGGATTTCCTGAATCTGACTTGCCATGAGCATAGTTTAAAACAAAATCTTAGCTTTGGAAGCCTGATTATCTTAATGAAAAGATGTGCTCTTAAGGGATCCTTGTGGAGGTGACTGAGTAGGTGGCGGCTACAGACATTGGACTGGAATGCAACGTTCCTTGTTATTTTATAATTAAAATTTGGCATGACTGATTTCTTAGGGATTCTGAGTTGGTTTTGTATCCTCCAATGGAGGAGGTAGGAATCCTAATCGAAAACAGAGAAAGATAGTCCACTGGATCCTGCTCATCACGGAGGGACATACGTATGTATGTAGTACATGCACGTGGTTAAAAAAGACTTACGGAGAAAAGTCAATTGCTCTCCCACCCCGTTTCTCATTTTCTCTATCCAGAGGAAACCACTCTTGCCATATTTTCGTGTATCCTTCCAGAGATGGTCTACACACGTGCGAGTGCATATTATGATAATAGATAACGGTTATGAGCACATATGTGCCCGGCACTGTTTTAAGCTCTCTACATAAATGACTTCATTTATTCCTCCACAGTTTATCTCCAGTCTGTCTTTCCACTTCCAGTGCAGTGTGGCTCAAGAAGCTGCAACTGGGAGTCAGAACTTGCCGTCTTCCCTGGCTGAGTGAGTATGGTAAAGTCTTTTGGTATTCTGGGCTTTTTCTTCATCTATAAAATTGTGTATTGGATTGAATCGGTGATCTTATTGTTTAATCCCGTACAGTCATTCTACAAAAAAATGAAGTATTCCCAGGAGGCCATGAAGGAGATAAAAATTAGCTTGAGTTGAAAAACAGCTGGAAGAAGTAGTTTGAGGATGGTTTGAAACTCACTGGCTTAGATGATCTCTAAAGGATCCTGTATTACTTTCTTACGGTTGCTGTGACAAATTACCATGAACTTGGTGGCTTAAGACATACATCACTCTCTCATAGTCCCAGAGCTCAAGTCTAAAATCAACTTTACTGGGTCAAAACCAAGGTATCAGCAGGGGCACCCGCCTTCAGGTAGTTCTAGGGAGAATTTGGGAACTTGCCTTTTCTTCTTCCAGAGCTGCATTCTCGTCTTCCCTGCCTTGTCACCCATTCCTCCATCTTCCAAACTGGTAGCAAAAATCTTGCTTCAGTCATCACATTGCCCCCTTCCTCTGTGTCAAATCTCCCTCTCTTCCTTGTAACAAGGACTCACAGTGTTACTATTAGGGCACACCAGGACAATCTGTATCCACCTCAAGATCCTGAGCTTCATCACATATGTAAAGTCCCTTTTGCCACATGAGATAACATTCACAGGTTCCTAGGATGAAGACACGGGTGTCCTTGGAGGCCATTATAAAGCTTACTACTACAGTCTGCCTTCTGGCCCCCAAAGATTCATATCCATCCTACGTGCAACACACATTCACCTCATCCCCAAGTCTCCCAAAGTCTCCACACAATACATATCAAGTCCAAAACTTTGTCTGTAAATCATTTAATCAGACGTGTGAGAAACTGGGTATTGTCCTCCCTCAGAGAAAACTTCTCTCCATCAATGGGCATGTGAACTAGTAAGAAATGGGCTTCAAAATGACAGCGCTGGATAGCCATAGGAAAATAGTTAACAGACATTCCCTCTCCAAGTGAGGGAAGAAAGTAGTTATGAGCTCCAAGCAATCCTGAGATCCAACTAGGGCAACTCCATGAGGCTTCAAGGCCTGGGAATAATCCTCTGTGGCTAGAAGCTCAGCCCTCTGTGCTTGAGGCTCCACATTTTACAGCCAAACGCTCTGTCCTCAGAGCCATCCTTCCACTTTTCTTGAAGGATAGTACATGTTTGGAGGTGAGTACAGTTGTCAGCTGGTTCCCTGCCTGTAGAATTTGGAGAGTCCAACAGATTTACTTCTTTCGGTCCTTTCTGTGTCCCATTCAGTTTGAGTTGCCAGTGTTTCTAACACAACATTCCCAAAACCCTTCTGTGTTTAGTGAGTGTGTGTGTGTGTGTGTGTGTGTGTGTGTGTGTGTGTATGTGTCGAGGATTCACTGCACTTGACCAGGAGATCTTTCACAGATATTCCCATATAATCCTATCTCTTTTATCAATTCTATGGAAATGCTGGAGGTGATAAAAATGTATTTCAAGAAATAATGGCTGAAAACATCTCAAAGGCATTCAGATTGTGAGAAAAATAATTAAAAACTGGCTCTATTTGCAAATGACATGACAGTCTACATAAAATAATCCAAGCATTGTGCAAAACCAAACTCCTATATCTACTACATGGGTTAAGCAAGTTGGTGGGTTAGAAGATCAATGCACAAAAATCAATCACACTTGTATATAACAACAAAACGGGGAACACAGTGACAAAAAATACAACACCATTTACAAATGTCCTAAAGAAAAGATATTCTTATGAATAAATCTAATAAAACCTGTACAAGGTCTGTGTGCTCCACATCTCAAAATGCTGAGGAATGAAATCAGAGACCTAAATAAATGCAGAGACATACAACATTCACAGATTGGAAGAGCTAACACAGTAAAGATGTCAGTTCTCCCCAAATTGATCTACAAGCTTAGTGCAATTCCTACCAAAACCTCACCAGGCTTTTTGGACTTGTAGAGAAGCTTATTCTGAAATGTACGTGGGATGACACAGACCATAGAATAGCTAAAACATGCTTGATAAAGAATAATAAAGTAGAAGGAATCACTTTGTGTAAGGTTATTCTTACTATATAGCTATGGAAATCAAGATAATGTGACATCAGCAGAAGTATGGACAGATGTGTGAGTGGAGCAGAATATAGACCCAGAGATAGAACCACACTATGTTCAAGTGATTTTTGAAAAAGGTACAGAAGTGATTTATTGGAGATAGGGTAGACTTTTCTACAAGTGTGCTGGTGTTGTAATGGGATATCCGCAGGGAAAAAAGAAAAAACAAAATGATCTTTGACCTAAACTGCACATTACATAAAAAACTAACTCAACATGAGTCACAGATTTCAATGCAAAACTGTGGGGAGCTGTTGGTCAATTTAGGATTATGCGCCTAGATATCAGCAGTTTGATCTTTGCGGTTAGGGGTTTTTTCTGTGTTCCTGTTTCCCAATACAAACTGTTTTGCCAAGATGGAACTCACCAGATGAGCATGGGGCAGCGCCTGGGCGTGCTTTCAAAATGAAACAAGTTTGCTACTTGTGTTCCGGTTGCATTGTGTGCCTCCCTGCATGGAGAGCTGGTGACTGCTTGACCTTTATGCTGATTGGCCCATGAATGTTATATATACTCTGCTGCTTCTGCAAATAAACAAGACTTGATATCAGGAATTTGTCTTGTCTCCATTCTTCGCGTCTCTTGTTTCCTTCCAAATTCCCACTCCCCCTCTCCAGGTTCACGTTGCTGTCCCACGGGTCGGGTCACAAAACTATAATACTTTAAGAAAATATCATAGGAGAAAATATTTGGACACAGAGTAAACAGTGTTTTTAGATGCGGCATCAAAACCACAATCCATAAAAAAATTAATAAATGGGACCTCATCTAAATTAAAAACTTCTCTCTTTGAAAAGCTACCAAGGATTCAAGATGGTGGCGTGAGAGGTGAGACAGAGAATTCCTCCCCAAAACCACATATAGTGTGAAAATACAGTTAAAACAACTAGCCCTAAAACAGCAACCGGAAAGAACGCTGCACCAGACTGCAAATAGAACTCACGAACACAGCAGACTTCAGGAAACAGGGTAACGTACGAAAGCCTTGATCCAGCAGGACCCGAGCCCTTCCCCCAGTCCAGCTCACAACGGGAGGAAGAGAAATGGAGCAGGGAGAGGGTGGAAGCCTAGAACTGATGGACACCCAGCCGTGGAGGTCCGCTTTGGACCACAGACCTGCATTGCGTGGTGCTCTGGAGGTTTCTGGGGTTGGGGAGCTGGAATAGCTGGAGTGTTTGAAAGACTGAGATTCTCGCCATTTGTGGAGGATGGGGATCCACCTCCAGCCACTCTGGGACAAAGGAAAGGCAGACGGTCTGAGAGGCTTCCTAGCAACGAGAGGGCTACTGAAAGGGCGGGGTTTGCAAGGAACTTGCCACGCAGGAAAAGGGACAGGTGGACAAGATGGTCTGGGTGCACTGTGCCCACTGGGTTGGGAACTTTGAGGAGCTTCAGGTGCCCCATCTCCCTGGCTACCTTCTCAGCTGTGAGGCCCCCCACTGTGACACACAGCCTGCTGCAACTTCCTCCTGGCCTGCAGGCACCTGCTCGTGAACCTGCAGTCACTGCACTGGCGTTAGGCCAGCTGGAGGAGGCCCCGCCTACAACAGCTAGAGATGCTGAGCACAGAGGCTTACACCTGTGCGCTCGGCCCACTGGATCTGTCACTGGAGACAGGCATTGCTGCTGGGAATCAGGAAATAGCTCTTTCCTGCCCCCAGGCACCAGTGCCACTCCCTTATGACACCGAACCTCACTGTAGGGGCTGAGCAGCTCCAGAGACTAGAGCTTCTGGGCACTAGAGGGCACCACATAGAATTATAAAATGTCAGAAGAAGCTGGTTCAGACCAAAATATCACAAACCCAAGAAAAAGGGCCAAAGGAAAGTGAACTCACCAATCTTCCTGAAAGAGAGTTTAGAATAAAAATCATAAACATGCTCATGGAGGTACAGAAAAATATTCAAGACCTCAGGGACAAATTTAAGATGGAGATTCAATCACTAAGAAATTCCATATCTGAAATGAAACATAGAATGGAGGGATTTTAAAGCAGATTAGATGTAGTAGAAGAGATGGTAAATGGGATAGAAATTACAGAAGAGAAATACAAAGAAGATGAGGCACACAGAGAGAAAAGGATCTTTAAGAATGAAAGAATATTGAGAGAACTGTGTGACCAATCCAAACGGAACAATAACTGCACTATCGGGGTACCAGATGAAGAAGAGAGAGAAAAAGGGATAGAAAGTGTTATTGAGGAGGTAAATGCTGAAAACTTCCCTAATCTGGGGAAGGAGACAATCTCACAAACCATGGAGGTGCACCGATCTCTCAACGCAAGGGACCCAAGGAAGACAACATCAAGACATATAATAATTAAAATGGTAAATCTCAAGGATAAAGACAGACTTTTAAAAGCAGCTAGAGGGAGAAAAAGGACCACATACAAAGGAAAACCCATCAGGCTGGCATCAGATTTCTCAACAGAAACCTTACAGGTCAGAAGGGAGTAGAATGATATACTTAATGCAATGAAGCAGAAGGGCCTCGAACCAAGAATACTCTATCCGGCAAGGTTATCATTTAAATTTGATGGAGGGATAAAGCAGTGTTCAGAGAAGCAAAAACGGAGAGAATTTACCTCCTACAAACCACCTCTATGGTGCATTTTTGAGGGGCTGCTATAAATGGACGTATTCCTCAGGCCAAATAGATGTCACCAGGGGAAATAAAACCACAGCAGAGAAGAACAATTAATTACTAAGCAGATGTAAAATCAAATCAAATACCCCCAAGGTCCATCAAAGGATAGACAAGGAGTACAGAATATAATACCTAACATATAAACAATGTAGGAGGAAGAAAAAGGAGGGGGAAAAAAGAACCTTTAGGTTGTGTTTGTAATAGCATATTAAGTGTTAAATTAGACTGTTAGATAGTAAGGGAATTACCCTTGAACCTTTGATAACCACGAATCTAAAGCATGCAATGGCAATAAGTACATACCTATCCATAATCACACTAAATGTAAATGCTCTGAATGCACCAATCAAAAGACACAGAGTCACTGAATGGATAAAAAAAACAAGACCCATCTATCTATATGCTGCCCAGAAGAGACTCACTTCGAAACCAAAGACATACACACACTGAAAGTAAAGGGATGGAAAAAGATATTTCATGAAACGAATAGGGAGAAAACAGCAGTAGTTGCAGTACTTGTATCAGACAAAAAAGTTTTCAAAACAAAGAAAGTAACAACAAAGAAATAAGGACATTACATAATGATAAAGGGGTCAGTCCAACAAGAGGATATAACTGTTTTTTTATTTCTTTTATTAAGGTATTATTGATATACAGTCTTATGAAGCTTTCACAAGAAAAAACAATGTGGTTACTACATTTACCCATATTATCAAGTGCACACGCATACCCCAATGCAGTCGCTGTCCATCAGTGTAGTGAGATTCCACAGATTCACTGTTTGCCTTCTCTGTGCTACACTGTTTTCCCCGTGATCCCCCACACCATGTGTACTAAACATATTACCCCTCAATACCCTTCTCCCACCCTCCCTACATACCCTCCCACACCCCTTCCCTTCGGTAACCACTAGTTCCTTTTTGGAGTCTCTGACTCTGCTGCTGTTTTGTTCCTTCAGTTTTGCGTCGTTGTTATACTCCACAAATGAGGGAAATCATTTGGCACTTGTCTTTCTCCGCCTGGCTTATTTCACTGAGCATAATATCTTCCATCTCCATCCATGTTGTTGCAAATGGCAGGATTTGTTTCCTTCCTATGGCTGAATAGTATTCCATTTTGTATACATACCACCTGTTCTTTATCCATTCATCTACTGATGGACGCTTAGGTTGCTTCCATATCTTGGCTATTGTAAAAAGTGCTGCAATAAACATAGGGGTGCATATGTCTTTTTGAATCTGAGATGTTGTATTCTTTGGGTAAATTCCAAAGAGTGGGATTCCAGGATCAAATGGTATTTGTATTTTTAGTTTTCTGAGGAACCTCCATATTGCTTTCCACAATGGTTGAACTAGCTTACATTCCCACCAGCAGTGTAGGAGGGTTCCCCTTTCTCCGCAGATGATATAACTATAATAAACATCTATGCAACCAACAGAGGATCACCTACGTGTGTGAAACAAATACTAACAGAATTACAGGGAGAAATAGAATGCAGTGCATTCATTTTTTGAGACTTCAACACACCACTCACTCCAAAGGACAGATCAACCACACAGAAAATAAACAAAGAGACAGACGCACTCAACAATGTATTAGAACAGATGGACCTAACAGACATCTACAGAACACTTCATCCAAAAGCAACAGGATACATGTTCTACTCAAGTACACACAGAACATTTTCAAGAATAGATCATATACTAGGCCACAAAAAAGTCTCAGTAAATTCAAAAAGATTGAAAATAGTACCTACCAGCCTGTGAGATCACAAGGGAATGAAACTTGAAGTAATTTACACAAAGAAAATGAGAAAGCCCACAAACACATGAAAGGTTAATAACATGATTCTAAATAATCAGTGGATCAAAAACCAAATAAAAACAGACATCAAGCAATATATGGAGACAAATGACAACAATAGTTCAACACCACAAAATCTGTGAGATGCAGCAAAGGCCGTATTAAGGAGGAAGTATACTGCAATACAGGCCTACCTCAGGAAAGAAGAACAATCCCAAATGAACTGTCTAAACTCACAATTAATGAAACTAGTAAAGGAAGAGCAAATGAGGCCCAAAGTCAGTAGAAGGAGGGACATAATAAAGATTAGAGCAGAAGTACATAAGATTGAGAAGAATGAAACAACAGAAAGAATCAATGAAAGCAGGAGCTGGTTCTTTGAGGGAATAAAGAAAATAGATAAAACCCTAGGCAGACTCATCAAGAAGAAAAGAGAGTCTACACACATAAACAGAAATGAGAAAGGAAAAATCACTATGGACACCACAGAAACACAAAAACTTATGAGAGAATACTACGAAAAATTATGTGGAAACAAACTGGATAACCTAGAAGAAATGGACAACTTTCTAGAAAAATTCAACCTTCCAAGGCTGATCCAGAAAGAAACAGAAAATCTGAATAGACCAATAACCAGCAAGGAAATTGAATTGGTAATCAAAAAACTACCCAACAACAAAATGCCTGGACCAGATGGTTTCAGTGCTGAATTTCATAAAACATTTCGTGAAGGTCTAATACCCATCCTCCTTAAAGTTTTCCAAAACGAAGAGGAGGGAATACTCCCAAACTCGTTCTACGAGGCCAACATCGCTCTAATAACAAAACCAGGAACACATACCACATAAAGAGAAAATTACAGACCAATATCCCTGATGAACATAGATGCCAAAATAATCAACAAAATATTAGCAATCCGAATTCAAAAATACATCAACACGATCATCCTTCATGATCAAGTGGGATTCACACGAGGGATGCCAGGATGGTACAACGTTCAAAAATCCATCAACATCATGAACCACATCAACAAAGAGAAGGACAAAAACCACATGATTATCTCCATAGACGCTGAAAAGGCATTCGACAAAATTCAACACCCACTCATGATAAAAACTTTCAATAAAATGGGTATAGAGGGCAAGTACCTCAACATAATAAGGCCATATATGTAAAACACACAGCCAACATCATACTTACCAGTGAGAAGCTGAAAGCTTTTCCTTTAAGTTTGGAAACAAGACAAGGATGCCCACTCTCCCCACTTTTATTCAATATAGTTCTGGAGGTCCTATCAACAGCAATCAGACAACACAAAAAAATAAAAGGCTTCCAGATTTGTAAGGAAGAAATCAAACTTTCCCTGTTTGCAAAAGGCATGGTATTGTATATAAAACACCTTAAAGAATTCACTCCAAAACTACTAGGTCTAATATCTCAATTCAGCAACGTTAAGAGATACAAAATTAATACACAGAAATCTGTTGCATTTCTATACCCTAACAATAAACTAGCAGAAAGAGAAATCAGGAAAACAATTCCATTCACAATTTCATCAAAAAGAATGAAATACCTAGGAATATACCTAACCAAGGAAGTGAAAGACCTATACTCTGAAAACTAGAAGACACTCATGAGAGAAATTAAAGAAGATACAAATAAATGGAAATGCATCACGTGCTCATGGATAGGAAGAATTAATATTGTCAAAATGGCCATACTGCCTAAAGCAATCTACAGATTCAATGCAATCTCTATCAAATTACCAAAAGCATCCTTCAACGAACTGGAACAAATAGTTCTAAAATTCATATGGAACCACTAAAGACCTTGAATAGCCAAAGTAATCCTGAGAAGGAAGAACAAAGCAGGGGCAATTACGCTCCCTGATTTCAAGCTCTACTACAAAGACACAGTAATCAAGACAATTTGGTACTGGCACAAGAAAAGACCCATAGACCAATGGAACCGATTAGAGAGCCCAGACATAAACCCAAGCATATAAGGTCAATTAATATACGATAAAGGAGCCATGGATATACAATGGGGAAATGACAGCCTCTTCAACAGCTGGTGTGGGCAAGACTGGACAGCTACGTGTAAGAGAATGAAACTGGATTATTGTCTACTCTCATACAAAAAGTGAACTCGAAGTGGATCAAACACCTGAATGTAAGTCATGAAACCATAAAACCCTTAGAAAAAGACACAGGCAAAAATCTCTTGGACATAACCATGAGCAACTTCTTCACGAACATATACCTCCAGGCAAGGGAAACAAAAGCAATAATGAATAAGTGGCCCTGTATCAAATTAAAAAGCTTTGTACAACAAAGGACACCATCAGTAGAACAAAGAGACATCTTACAGTATGGGAGAATATATTAATAAATGACACATCCCATAAGGGGTTGACACTAAAATTACATAAATAGCTCACACATCTCAACAAACAGAAAGCAAATAAGCCAATTAAAAAATGCGCAGAGGCGCTGAACAGACACTTCTCCAAAGAAGAAATTCAGATGGCCAACAGGCACATGAAAAGGTGCTCCAAATCTCTAATCATCAGACAAATGCAAATTAAAACCACAATGAGATATCTATCACCTTACACCAGTTAGGATGGCCAACATCCAAAAACAGACAACAACAAATGTTGGCAAAGATGTCGAGAAACTGAACCTCCTACACTGCTGGTGTGAATGTAAATTAGTTCAACCATTGTGGAAAGCACTACAGAGGTTCCTTAAAATCCTCAAAATAGAAATACAATTTGACCCAAGAATTCGACTCCTAGGAATTTGCCATAAGAATGCAGTAGCCCAGTTTGAAGAAGACATATGCACCCCTACGTTTATTACAGCATTATTTACAATAGCCAAGAAATGGAAACAACCTAAGTATCCATCAGTAGATGAATAGGTAAAGACGATGTACATACACACAATGGAATGCCATTCAGCCATATGAAAAAAACAAATCTTACCATTTGCAGCAACATGTATGCAACAAGAGTGTATCATGCTCAGTGAAATAAGCGAGGCAGAGAAATACACGTATGAAATGATTTCACTCATCTGTGGCGTATGAGAACAAAGCAAAAACTGAAGGAACAAAACAGCAGCACACTCACAGAACCCATGAATGGACTAGCAGTTACCAAAGGAAAGGGACTGGGGAGAATGGGTGGGAAGGGAGGGATAAGCTGGGAAATGGGGCATCACAATTAGCATGTATAATTAAGGGGGTCACACAGGGAAGGCAGTATAACACAGAGAAGACAAGTAGTGATTCTATAGCATCTTACTACACTGATGGAAAGTGACTTTAATGGAGTATGTTGTGGGGACGTGATAATGTGGGAGTCTAGTAACCATAAATCATGTAATTGTACATTAATGATAGCAAAATATAAACGAAAAGAAAAAAGAAAGCTGTGGAATTGATGAAAATGTTAGCTACAGAAGGCAGAAAAATTCGGAAACCACATATTCTTCAAAACACTAGCATCTAGAAAATAAAATCAAATCTCATCTCCACTATCAACTGTGAAAGAAAGCAGGTAGAAAATGGGCGAAAGACATGAGCAAAATTCTTGGCAAAGAGGACAGACAGATGTCAAAAAGAATATCAAAATATCATCAACATCATTAGGCATCAGAAAGGGAGGTATTGCTATACACCTATTAGAATAGCTAAGAAAAAATTTTAAAAGGGATAACATCAAATACTGACAAGAATGTGGGCGGAACTGAATCACTCATGCATTAATGGCTGGAATGTAAAATGGATCAGGCATTTTTTAAATGGTTTGAAAATTTCTCTGAAAGTTAAACATGAACTTAGCACGTATGCCAGAACTCTCACTTGTGGCATTTAAATTAAAGGCTTAATTTCACACAGAAACTTGTACAGTTTTTCACAGCACTCTTATTTTTAATACTCACCCAATGGAGACACCCAAGTGTTCCTGAATCGGTGAATGGTTAAAGAAAGGGTGGTATATCCACATCATGGAATTCTACTCAACATTAAAAAGGAACAAATTATTGACAAATCCAAAAACTCTGGTGGATATTCAGGGAATTGTGTTGCGTGAAAAAGAGCCAATGCCCAAAGTTACTAACCTATGATTCCATTTACATAGTTTTGAAATGGCAAAATTTATAAATGGAGACAGCTTAAGAGTTTCCATAGATTAGGTATGGGGAAGCATTCTCGAAGCGAGGTAGGTGTGGTTATAGAATAGAACACTATAAATGAAGAAATAGAAAAATAAAATGGTAAAACTAGAGAGATCAATGTGGTGATGGAATTCTTTGGCATCTTGTCTATTGTGATGGATACATGGACCCACATGTGATAAAACTACACAAAACTAAGTACACACACACACACACACACAGACACGTACAGTGAAATAAAGCAAAATCTAAATAAGATCAATGGATACTATCACTGTCAGTATCCTGGCTCTAATATCATTTTGTAATATATCATCATTGGGGAAACTTGAGAAGGCGTACATAGGGCCTCTATGTGTTATTTCTTACAACTGCATGTGAATGTACAATTACCTCAAAACAAGAAGTTAAAATATCTTAAATTGTTTTACAAAAGAAAAATGTTCATCTCCATCCTGAATCTATGCTGCATTCCTCCAGGGGAAGAAACACCTAGTGCATCTTTTATTGACATGGCACAGATCCTGAGGCATAGTCTTCAGGCAGCAAAAGGGGTTGTTTCTATCTAACTTTCTTACCATCCACCTACCAATATTAGGATTCAGAAGGAAGATAGAACAGAGAGTCATTTGTACAATTACTGAAATTGAAAAATGGAATCAGACTTTCAGTAATGAAGGTAATTCTGATCACATTTGAATTTTTGTTTCAGTGAGGACTAGTTTCCAGTTAAGCAACATGCTAACGTTTTCCATAAACTGACTGAAGAAAGTCGGTAGCACCAAGATTTAGGAAAAGGATACTTAAAGCACGTATAAAATGTACAATATACCAGGGGATGCATCCTTTGCAAATTAAACATGTGAGAGGGCTGTTTCCAAAATTGTGTTGGGATATATAAGGGGGTGGGGGAAGAAAACATTACCTTAAGTTTCTGCTTTTGAAAACTCTCTGCTGTTCTGATCTGCACCAAGCAATACTCTGCCTAAAGAAAGCTGTTAAGTGCTTTATCATCCCAGCCTGCCCGTTTCCCCTCAGGACAAGTGGGACTCCAATCTGGCCCCTTGGCTGTTTCCTGTTGAGGAGTCTCTGGGGCAGTACTAGACGTTAGGCTGGGCTCATGTCCTGTTCTTGGAGGCAGGAAGAACAGGTTTCTAATGATCCCTCCCTCCGGTTCTTTAGGACTTTCTCTGGACCCCTTAAGCACTTCAGCTGTTCATCACCTATTGTGAAGAGTCAAAGATTCATACTGTCCTTAAACCACATATGGTAAGTAGTATTGTTGGGGCTTGAAACCCCAACAGCCTGATGAGGTCATCTCAACTGCCAATCGCATTTTAAACATGGATAATGGAGTCTTTGAAGGGTCAGTGTACCTGGCCGAGATCACCTATCTTCCACATGGTTAATAAAGCCCTTTCACCAGAGTTCTAATCTTACAGTTTCTGCCATCAACTGGTTGATCATTTTCAAATTAACACCCCTTGCTGCACAGCCGATACATTTGGAAATTAGATCTCTGTGTTTGAGAACTGGCCTGGTAGAAACCGTGGCCAGGCAGTGCCCAGGCCACATGCAGCAACACCGTGCTTTGCTTTCTTTCTTTTTTTCTTTTTTACTCCCTCTGATCTTCAAGGGCCTTGTCATGAGGTGGATAGTCCGTTCTTCCCTTTCTACCCAAGGGACCCAAGATGGCGGGCCCACGGAGACACGCAACCTTTCACCCCTGTGAGCTCCATTGAACAGGGTTCCTGGGGGCGGGTCACCTGTCTGGCTCCGCCTCCTAGCACATAGCTGATTGACTAGGAGCGGGTCACATGACCTAAGCTCCACCAATAGAAGTCCTCTCCCGACCAGTTTAACTTCGAGAAGAAACTGTTTAGCCTCCGGAACCGCCAAGACCCATGTTCTTTTGTGGCAGCCTCCTGGAAGGAAGTAAGGGGCTCCCGCTGCTGAGGTGTTGGATGGTTCCCAAGTTTTTTCTGACTCTTCTAGCAAGTATGTAAGTTACAACAGTCTTTTCTCAATAAATGACACCTATATGGGCCTAAATTACCCTTGGTCAAGATCTCGAGGTGAATAAGAAAGGAAATCCAGTCAGATTAGAACCACTTTCCTCTCCACTCTCTCTGCATCCCCCCATTCTTATGTGTGGTTCACTTCAATTGCATCGCTAGTAAAGTCATACTCTCTCCTCAGAGTCTAACAGCCGTTCTCTTCTTATAAAAAGGATATTTCTCCTTTGCATCTTAGTTTTGTTTAGATTAGTGTTGCTCTTGCAGACCTTAAATTGTAAATATTTAATTGTATACATATCTTTCTACTGTATTTCATTTCTTTTATACTTAAAATGCTTTTCTCATGTGGAGTGCAATTGAGTATTCATGTACATTCTGGGCATGAAAGCAGCTTCATTCCTTAAAATGGGCTCACAGAGCAGTTTGAATTCATTTGTTATTGGGTGACGTGCTGTGAACATTTATCCTACTGTCTTCCTCACTGTGTTTCAGCTGGCCAAATATTATTAAATCGTGTGCTTTCTAGACTAACCATGTCTTTAACCACTGACCTTGTATTTTTTAATTCCTTATTTTGAATAATTTTAGATGCATGTTAAGGTCGCAGAAAATGGAACAGAGCATCTTTACCCAGATTTCCCTAACGTTGACTGTTTACACCACCATAGAAGGATGATCAAAACCAGGAAATTAACATTGATGCAATACTATTAACAAACGAGATACTTCATTTTAATTCCACCAGTTGTCCCAGTAATGAATGTCCTTTTTCTATTCCAGGATCCCATTCAGGATACCGCCAGGGCATTTGGCCATCATTTCTCCTTAGTCTCCTCCAGGCTGACGGTTCCTCAATCTTTCTAGGTTTTTCACAGCCCTGACGCTTTTAAAGATCCTATACTGATCAGGTATTCTATAGAATGTCTGCCAATTTGGGTTTGCCTGATATTTTCTTAGAATTAGATTTATGTTACTCATTTTGGGCAAGAATTAATGTTTACCTCCATTGGTGATGGAGGACTTTCCACCCTAGTGTTATGAGGATGGCCAAACACAGGACACCCGACACTGAGCAGGTGACACCCATAGCAGTTTATTAATAACATTTGCTCAGCCTCTGGGCAAGGAGGATACTACACACCAGGTAGTGCCTCACAGGTGCCATGCTCTATAAGAGAGTGAAACCCAGGGGCTGTGGGGGGCAGTCTTTGTAGTAACGAGGGCATGGAGTGAACCTTGGTTCATGTGGGAGGATGCGATTGGCTTGTTTGAATAATTCTGTGGGCTGGTTGGGAATGGATACCGACTACTCAGTGGTAAGCAGGTACTGTGCCTCGTTCCGATGATAAGAAGGGTTCTTTTGCCAGGGAACCTTGTTTGTGGGAAAACAATATGGAGGGGAACTTGAGGTTAGGCAATTCGAGGTCCTCTGGGTTTTCCCCAGATGTCAAGGTGTGTATATCACTGGGCCTTAATTTCAGGGCTTGTACCACGATATTGCAAAAGTGATTTTGCTCCATTTCTATGAGCATCATGTCAGGGCACACAGTGTCTGTATGTTGTACTTACTACTGATGGTATTCATCTTGATCACTTGATTGAGGTGGTGGCAGTTATGTTGCTCCAGGTCATGCTGCTGTTTTCCCATTGTTAATGACAAATACTTTATCAACTTGTGTAGGAAACGCTTTGAGACTATGAAAATGCCTGTTTCTTCTCAGACTTTTACTCACTGCTTTTAGAATCCATCTGGGGATCCTGCCTACAACAGTTATGACCTAATGCTGACTTCCTATTGTCCTCATTACTTTCAGTTACTTATGGGAATTCTGAAGAGCCATCCTTTTTCCCCCATTTATTTATACATTTTCGAGATTTTACAAAATTTATCTCAAATTACTGATTCAGATAGCTTATTCAAATTATTTTTATCATTTTGAACTCACAGACAACCGTGATACATTATCAGTTATAGTCAAATTAGATCACGATTTGTTTTGTTCCTTGAATTGTTCCAGCTCCTGTCATTGGGAGCCCCTTTCGGTTGGTTCTGTGTTCTTCTGACAGACCCTATCCTTTTTCACACTGGCACCATAAGATGTAAATGTTCATTTTTTGTTTTTTCCCCACTGCAGCCCTGGCATTGATCCACATCTGCAAGGGTCCTTGGATCCTTTCCTTGGAGATTGACATTAGGAACCAGTATCTCAGCGTGCATCCATTGCTAGTGGGGTTTCGTTGCTGCTAGGCCCTCTCCATCAAAACAAAGTAGGAAATACATTGTATGTATGTGTCCACGCTTCCAGACACAGCTATATTTATTTCTGTACCTACCTGTATGTATAGATATTAAAAGCCAGGAGCTCGTACTGACATATCTCATTTCAATCCATTCTAGGCTTTTCTGTAACTTCTCTTATCTGGCTCCCTTTATCTACACTACTTACCGGTTTGTTCATTCCTGACATATACACATAAAGTAGTTGCAGAAATGCTAACCTATATCCTTGTTAGAAACAGATCTACTAACTTGAATTTTTGTACAGTTATTTTTGTCTTTAACCTCAGAGGATGCAATCAAAATACTGTTTTCCCAAGTTCCTAAGCTTAGCTGTTTTCTTCCTCAACTCTCAGTGTGGTAAAGATAATCATTTACACTTCAGTTAGATTCATCTGTCGCTGTTTGTATTTGAGTTTGGGACCTGCCCCCACCCTGATTGATTTTAATTGATTATTTAATTGTTGGGTATGGGAATCATTACCACGATTCAGAGTCAAAAATGTCTCCTTTGCGAAGGGTCACTTTTTCCTCATTCTTCCTACCCCTCTTCCATTCTCCACTTCTTTCCATTCCTTTCCCACACTCCCCCGTGTATAACCAATCTCTTCTGTTTACAGGTTGACATTTCCTGTACTTATTTTGCACAAATGACCAGATGCATACATGTTTCCTTATATTCCCTTCTCTGTTAAATGAGGGATAACATTTCTGTACATACCCCTTTGCAATTTTTCCCTTTTCATTTCACAGCCTTCCAGGAAGTCACTCCTTACCATTCCATGCAGAACCTCATCATTCTTTTTACAGCTGCATTGCACTCCATTGTGAGGGTATGTCACTCACATTCAACCATTCACCTATGTATGGGCATTTAAATAGTTTTCAACATGATGCAATCACAAATAATAACTGCAGTGAATAACCTTGTGCATACGTATTTTTGCATGGGTGGAAAAACAGCTCCAAGTTATATTCCCAGTACTGGGATTATTGGGCCGAAAGGTAAGTGCATATGTAGTTTTGTTAGGCGTTTCCCAATTTCTTTCCAGAAGGATGGCACCGGTTTCCATTCTCACTAGCAATGTAGAAGAATGGCCGTTTTCCACACAGCCTCACTAACGGAACATGTCGCCTACATTTTAAACTTTTGTCAGTGTGGCAGGTTATAAGTGGTTCTGTTTTAGTATTCATTTGTCTGTTTCCAATTTTGAATCATCATGTGTTTGAGTACTGTGATATATATTTTGGTGAATCATCTGTTCATATCTTTTCCCATTTTTTGACAGAACTTTTAGCCCTTTCTACTTCAATATTTAAAAGTTCTCTATATATTTGCGACATTACCCATTTGTCTGTGGTGTATGCTGCAAGGCCTCTATTACAGTTCCACAGTTTCCTTTTGATTTATTTAGGAGATGTTTGTCAAGCATTTAAAAAATGTTGGTGCAGTCAAATTGATCGTTTTTGTTTTTCATGGCCTCCTAATTTGAGTCACACGTACAAAGCCTTTCCCTACACTGAGGTTAAAGAAAAGTTCTGCCATATTTTGTTCAAAAATTTGTTGTGGTTTCATTTTTTTATGTTTAAATCCCTAACACCATTGCAGCCTGTTTTCTGGAAGGTGTGTGATATGGATCTAATGTTATTTTTCTCCAAATGTCTCAGTTGTTTCAACACCATTTATTAAATGTCCATCTCTGCCCCAGTGATGTTACATGCCCCGCCCTTTTTTAAATACTAGAATTTCTGTATGTCCTTTGGTGCATCTCTGTGTTTTCTTTTCTATTCCATTGGGCTATTTATCTATCCAGGTACCAGTGCCATGATGTAATTGCAGAGGCTTTGCGCAGTGCTTGAAGGTCTGGTATCATTCCTCTACTCTCAGAGCTTTCCTTTTTCATTTATATCCTAGCTATTCTTGCATATTTTAATGAATTTTTATTTATTTTTCATTTTGGTTTCATTAATGTGCAATTACATGAGCAATATTATAGTTACTAGACTCCCCCCATTATCGAGTCCCCACCACATACCCCATTACAGTCACAGTCCATCAGCGTAGTAAGATGCTATAGAATCATTACTTGTCTTCTCTGTGTTGTACTGCCTTCCCCATGCCACACCCAACATTATGTGTGCTTATCGTAATGCCCCTTTTCCCCCTTTATCCCTCCCTCCCCACCCATCCTCTCAGTCCCTTTCCGTTTGGTAACTATTAGTCCATTCTTAGGTTCTGTGAGTCTGCCACTGTTTTGTTCCTTCAGTTTTTTCTTTGTTCTTATACTCCCCATATGAGTGAAATCATTTGATACTTGTCTTTTTTCCGCCGGGCTTATTTCGCTGAGCATACTACCCTCTACCTCCATCCATGTTGTTGTAAATGGTAGGATTTGTTTTCTCCTTATGGCTGAATAATATTCCATTGTGTATATATACCATACCTCCTTTATCCATTCATGTATTGATGGACACTTAGGATGTTTCCATTTCTTGGCTATTGTAAATAGTGCTGTGATAAACATAGGCATGCATAGGTCTTTTTCAAACTGGGCTCCTGCATTCTTAAGGTAAATTTCCCAGGAGTCAAATTCCTGGGTTAAATGGTATTTCTATTCTGCGTGTTTTGATTAACCTCCATACAGCTTTCCACAATGGTTGAACTAATTTACATTCCAACCAGCAGTTTAGGAGGGTTCCGCTTTCTACATATCCTCCCCAACATTTGTTGTTGTTTGTCTTTTGGATGGTGGCCATCCTAACCAGTGTGAGGTGATATCTCATTGTGGGTTTTTTTTATTTTATTTTGCTGTTTTTAATATAAAATTACATGAGCAACATTATGGTTACTAGACTTCCCCTATTATCAAGTCCCCCCACATACCCCTTTACAGTCACTGTCCATCAGTGTAGTAAAATGTTATATAATCACTACTTGTCTTCCCTGTGTTATACTGTCTTCCCCTTATCCCGCCACCCCACCCCCACCCCCGATACATTATGTGTGCTTATCGTAATGCCCCTTTTCCCCCTTTATCACTCCCTCCCCACCCATCCTCTCAGTCCCTATCCCTTTGGTAACTGTTAGTCCATTCTTTTGTTCTGTGAATCTGCTGCTGTTTTCTTCCTTCAGTTTTTTCTTTGTTCTTATACTCCACGTATGAGTGAAATCATTTGGTACTTGTCTTTCTCTACCTGGCATATCTCACTGAGCATAATACCCTCCAGTTCCATCCATGTTGTTGCAAATGGTAGGATTTGTTTTCTTCTTATGGCTGAATAAAATTCCATTGTGTATATATACTACATATTCTTTATCAATTCATCTGCGGATGGACACTTAGGTTGCTTCCATTTCTTGGCTATTGTAAATAGTGCTGCGACAAACATAGGGGTGCATATGTCTCTTTCAAACTGGGCTTCTGCATTCTTCGGGTAAATTCCTAGGAGTGGAATTCCTGGGTCAAATGGTATTTCTATTTTGAGTTTTTTGAGGAACCTCCATACTTGTTTCCACAATGGTTGTACTAATTTGCATTCCCACCAGCAGTGTAGGAGGGTTCCCCTTTCTCCACATCCTCACCAACATTTGTTGTTGTTTATCTTTTGAATGGCGGCCATCCTAACTGGTGTGAGGTGATTTCTCATTGTGGTTTTAATTTGCATTTCTCTGATGACTAGGGATGTGGAGCATCTTCTCATGTGCCTGCTGGCCATCTGAATTTCTTCTTTGGAGAAGTGTCTGTTCCGCTCCTCTACCCATTTTTTAATTGGCTTATTTGCTTTTTGTTTGTTGAGGTGCGTGAGCTCTTTATTCATTTGGATGTCAACCCCTTATCGGGTATGTCATTTATGAATATATTCTCCCTTATTGTAGGATGCCTTTTTGTTGTATCGATGGTGTCCTTTTCTGTACAGAAGCTTTTAATTTGATATAGTACCACTTGTTCATTTTTGCTTTTATTTCCCTTGCCCATGGAGATATGTTCATGAAGAAGTTGGTCATGTTTATGTCCAAGAGATTTTTGCCTATGTTTTTTTCTAAGAGTTTTATGGTTTCATGACTTACATTCAGGTCTTTGATCCATTTCAAGATTACCTTTTTGTGTGGGTTAGACAATGATCCAGTTTTATTCCCTTACATGTAGCTGTCCAGTTTTGCCAACACCAGCTCTGGAAGAGGCTGTCATTTCCCCATTGTATATCCATGGCTCCTTTATCGTATATTAATTGACCATATGTGCTTGGGTTTATATCTGGGCTCTCTAGTCTCTTCCAATAGTGTATGTGTCTGTTCTTGTGCCAGTACCAAATTGTTTTGATTACTGTGGCTTTGTAGTAGAGCTTGAGGTCAGGGGGTGTAGTTTCCCCTATTTTATTCTTCCTTCTCAGGATTGCTTTGGCTATTCTGGGTCTATTGTGGTTTCACGTGAATTTCAGAACTATTTTCTGTAGTTGGTATTTTGATAGGAATTGCATTGAATCTGTAGATTTATTTAGGCAGGATGGCCATTTTGACAATATTAATTCTTCCTATCCATGAGGACTGGATGTATTTCCATTTATTGGTATCTTCTTTAATTTCTCTCATGAGTGTCTTGAGTTTTAAGAGTATAAGTCTTTCACTTCCCTGGTTAGGGGTATTCCTAGGTATTTTATTCTTTGTGATGCAATTGTGAATGGAATTGTTTTCCTGATTTTTCTTTCTGCTAGTTCATCATTAGTGTATAGGAATGGAACAGATTTATGTGTATTAATTTTGTATCCTGCAACTTTACTGAATTCAGATATTAGACCTAGTGGTTTTGGAGTGGATTCTTTAGGATTTCTTATATACAGTATCATGTCATCTACAAACAGGGAGAGTTTGACTTCTTCCGTACCAATCTGGATGCCTTTTATTTCTTTGTGTTGTCTGATTGCCATAGCTAGGACCTCAAGAACAATGTGGAATAAAAGTGGGAAGAGTGGGGTTCCTTGTTTTGTTCCTAATTTTAAAGGAAAAGCTTTCAGCATTCTCGCTGCTAAGTGTAATGTTGGCTGTAGGTTTGTCATATATGGCCTTTATTATGTTGAGGTACTTGCCCTCTATACTCATTTTGTTGAGAGTTTTTATCGTGAATGGATGTTGAATTTTGTCGAATGTTTTTCAGCATCTATGGAGATGATCATGTGGTTGTATCCTTATTTTTGTTGATCTGGTGGATGATGTTGATGGATTTTTGAATGATGTACCATCCTTGCATCCCTGGGATGAATCCCACACTATCATGATGGATGATCTACTTGTTTTTTTGAATTCGGTTTGCTAATATTTTGTTGAGCATTTTTGCATCTCTGTTCATCAGGGATATTGGTCTGTAATTTTCTTTTTTTGTGGTGTCTTTTCCTGGTTTTGGCAGTACAGCGATGGAACTTTAAGGAAGATGGCTTTAGGTCTTCACTAAATGTTTGATAAAATTCTGCAGTGAAACCTGCTGCTTAACATGATTTGTTCTTAGATAGTTTTTTGATTACCAATTCAATTTCTTTGCTGCTAATTGGTCTATTCAGATTTTCCATTTCTTCCTGGGTCAGTCTTTGAACTTGTATTTTTCTAGAAAGTTGCCCATTTCTTCTAGGTTATCCAGTTTGTTTCCACATAATTTTTTGTAGTATTCTCTCATAAGTCTTTGTGTTTCTGTGGTGTCCATAGTGATTTTTCCTTTCTCATTTCTGGTTCTGTTTATGTGTGTAGACTCTCTTTTCTTCTTGCTAGGGTTTTATCTATTTTCTTTATTCCCTCAAAGAACCAGCTCCTGCTTTCATTGATTCTTTCTGTTGTTTCATTCTTCTCAATCTTATGTACTTCTGCTCTAATCTTTATTATGTCCCTCCTTCTATTGACTTTGGGCCTCATTTGCTCTTCCTTTACTAGTTTCATTAATTGTGAGTTTAGACAGTTCATTTGGGATTGTTCTTCTTTCCTGAGGTAGGCCTGTATTGCAGTATACTTCCCTCTTAATACGGCCTTTGCTGCATCTCACAGATTTTGTGGTGTTGAACTATTGTTGTCACTTGTCTCCATATATTGCTTGATGTCTGTTTTTATTTGGTCATTGATCCATTGATTATTTAGGAGCATGTTATTAAGCCTCCATATGTTTGTGGGTTTTTTCATTTTCTTTGAGTAATTTATTTCTAGTTTCATATTCTTGTGAACTGAGAAGCTGGTTGGTACATTTTCAATCTTTTTGAATTTACTGAGGTTCTTTTTGTGGCCTAGTGTGTGGTCTATTCTGGAAAATGTTCCATGTGCACTTGAGAAGAATGTGTATCCTGCTGCTTTTGGGTGTAGAGTTCTGTACATGTCTGTTAGGTCCATCTATTCTAGTGTGTTGTTCAGTGCCCCTGTCTCTATTTATTTTCTGTCTCGTTGCTCTGTCCTTTGGAGTGAGTGGTGTGTTGAAGTCCCTTTGAATGAATGCATTGCATTCTACTTCTCCCTTTCATTCTGTTAGTATTTGTTTCACATATGTCGGTGCTCCTGTGTTGGGTGCAAAGATATTTATAATGGTTATATCGTCTTGTTGGAATGACCCCTTTATCATAATGTAAAGTCCTTCTTTATCTCCTGTTACTTTCTTTGTTTTGAAGTCTGTTTTGTCTGATACGAGTACTGCAACACCTGATTTTTTCTCCCTATTGCTTGCATGAAATATCTTTTTCCATCCCTTCACTTTTACTCTGTGTATGACTTTGGGTTTGAGGTGAGTATCTTGTAAGCAGCATATAGATGGGTCTTGCTATTTTATCCATTCTGTTACTCTGTGTCTTTTGACTGGTACATTTAGTCCATTTACATTTAGGTTGACTATTGGTAGATATGTACTTACTGCCATTGCAGGCTTTGGATTCGTGGTTACCAAAGGTTCAAAGGCAGCTTCTTTACTATCTAACCATCTAACTTTAACTTCCTTATTACACTAGTATAAATGCAGTCTGATGAGCCTTTATTTCTCTCCCTTCTTATTCTTCCTCCTCCACTCCTTATATGTTAGGTGTTTTATTCTGTACTCTTTTGTGTTTCCCCTGACTGCTTTTGTGGATGGCTGCTTTTGTTTTTTGCCTTTAGTTAGTATTTTGTTGGTCTGCTTTCTTGGCTGTTATTTTAGTTTCTCTGGTTACATCTATTTAGCCTTAGGAGTACTTCTATGTAGAGATGTCCCTTTAAAATACCCTGTAGAGGTGGTTTGTGGGAGGTAAATTCCCTCAAATTTTGCTTATCTGGAAATTGTTTAACCCTCCTTCAAATTTAAGTGATAATCCTTCTGGATACAATATTCTTGGTTCAAATCCCTTCTATTTCATTGCATTAAATATACTATGCCATTCTCTTCTGGCCTGTAAGGATTCTGTTGAGAAGTCTGATGATAGCCTGATGGGTTTTCCTTTGTAGGTGATCTTTTTTCTCTCTCTGGCTGCCTTTCATACCCTGTCCTTGTCTTTGATCTTTGCCATTTTAATAATTGTATATCTTGGTGTTTTCTTCCTTTGGTCCCTTGCGTTGGGACTTCTGTGGGCTTCCATGGTCTGAGAGACTATTTCCTTCCCCAGCTTGGAGAGGTTTTCAGCAATTATTTCTTTCAAGACACTTTCTATCCCTTTTTCTCTCTCTTCTTCTGGTACCCCTATAATGGGTATATTGTTCCGTTTGGATTGGTCACACAGTTCTCTTAATATTATTTCATTCCTCGGGATCCTTTTATCTCTCTCTGCCTCAGCTTCTCTGTATTTCTGTTCTCTGATTTCTATTCCGTAAACAGTCTCATGCACCTCATCCAGCCTGCTCTTAAGTCCTCTTACTGATTGTTTCATTTCTGTTCCCTCTCTCTGGAGTTCATCCCTTAGCTCCTGCATATTTTTCTTCAGCTCCATCCGCATGGAAATGACTTTTATTTTGAATTCTTTTTCAGGAAGATTGGTTATATCTATCATGTGTGGCCCTCTGTATGGCATTGTTTGAGTGATTTTGGACTGGACCAGGTTCCTCTTCCTTTTCATGGTGATAGAAGTGATCGTTGGTGAGTGGCCCATGTGCCACCTGGGAAAACAAAGTCCATTCCTGCTTACTAGTTACCTTGCCCTTCTCTGCTGCCTATGCTGGTTACCCACACACAGGGAGCAGTCTCTGTATTAATACCCTGAGCTGCCATGTGTGTGACGGCCCTCGTGATGGCCTAGGGCACTGTGTGTGTGTGTGGGGGGGGGGGGGTTGCAGATGCACCAGGTGTGTTCTACTGCAAGAACGGTGCCCCTTCGTGCTTTCTATACCTTGTGCCAGCTTCCTCTATCTGTGGTGAAAGCTGCATGTAGGCAGCAGCCTCTGGGTCTGTCCCGGTTAGCTGCGTGCTGGGAGAAGACTGTGTGGTTGATGTGGGTGGCGCTGCTCCCTGGCTGGTCTGCAGCAGTGGTGGGTGAGACGCTTTCCTTGCTTTGCCATCACTGGGGGGAATGAATTACAGGCTTCTTATCTCTGTGAGGGGCTTCAGAGCTGCATTGCAACCAAGGGATTAGGGCACATGAAGTTCCTTAAGATTCCAGCCTGCTGGGCTGAGCGTGCCAGGACGATTTTGTCCGCCTGTTAAACCCTTGTCCCTTTCAGACTTTTAATGCCCTCACTTTTCTTTTGTCCCTTAGGAGCTGGCTGTGGGGACTGCCTCTCAAACTCCCCCTTAGATTTTACTTTTCGGTTTCTCTAATATCCAGTACAACATGTGATGTGTGTTTGTGCTCCTGGTGCTGATTACTAGGGCTGGTTATTTAGAAGTCCTGTGCTTCCACTCCCTCCCCACTCTGATTCTTTCCTCCCACCAGTGAGTTGAGGTTGGGGAGTGTTCGGGTCCCGCCCGGTCATCGCTTTGTATCTTACCATTTTCATGAGATGCTGAGTTCTTGAAGATGTAGATGTAGCCTGGCTGTTGTACTGTATCTTCTGTTCTCTCTTTTAGGCATAGTTGTATTTGCTGTATTTTCAAAATATATATGGTTTTTGGAGGAGGTTTCCACCGCCCTATTCATGCTACAGTCTTGAGCACCTATTCTTGCATTTTATAACTATAAACTTTATTATCGACTTGGGTGACTCCATAACAATGTTTGCTGCTATTTTTGAGATTTCATTCAATCTATAAATTAACTTAGGGATAACTGACATCTTTTTAATGTTGAACTTTTCTGTCCATGGACAGTGACTGTCTTTCCACCTACTGTCACAATGGAAAAAGTTTTCCTTGTAAAGATGGAATGACAATTCCTTGTCATTCGGAAAAAATTTTCCTTGTATCGATGTTCTTGCTAAGTTTATACCTATACATTTAATCTTATGTGATGCTGTCATATATGGAATCTTCTCTCCCAATGTGTTCTCCCCACTGGGGTTTTGTGTGGTTATATACAAAGACTATTGACTCTTTCATGTTAGCTTTATATGCTGCTCTCTTACTGATATTCATTATTGTTTCAGTTAATATGTCATTGTTCTGCTGGATGTGCAGGTATGCCGTAATATCATCGGCACACAGAGACGGCTTTACCTCTTGTTCTGCATTCTTATAAATCTGATAACTTGCTCTTGTCAACTGACTAATATTTATAGTACAAGACTAAGTAGGAATGAGGGAGTGGGCATCTGTTCCTTACCTCTATGATCCACCATTTAATGAAATTCTGGCATTAGGAATTAACTTGATGTTTTCTTTTCTTAACATGTATTGGATGTCGAACTTTCCCGTAGCCTTGTTCAGCATCTATGGTTGTCTTAACTCTATTACTATGGTGAGTGATATAAATGGAATTCCTAATATAGAGCCAACTTTGTATTAATGGAATAAATCCCACTTGGTCATAGTGTATTTGTTTCTTAATGTAATATTGTTGTATGTTGGCTGATGTTTTATTTCAGATTTTCCTATCTACATTTTACCTATCAGTGTTATACTTGCTTCATTGGAGGAGTTAGGGACTTTTTCTTCCTTTATAATGTTATTGAATAATTTATAGAGCATTGGTCCTATGGCATCCTTGACAGTTTACTAGAATTCCCCTGTAAGACCAACTGAGCAAAACGCTACTTGGGGGTAATTGCACAATAACTTTATTTCTTCTATGAAAATTGGCAAATTTAAGCTTTTTAACACTAGAGTTAGCATTTTGTTAGTGTGAATTTCTCTAGGACAATATCTACTTCACATAGATTTTCAAAGTTATTTGCAAAAATGTTGCATAGTAATTTCTTTTTTGTTTCGATATTTATTTTCATTCTCCCACTTTTTCTTTTAAAAGTCTTTAGTGCTCCAAATTTGCCTCTGATCACTACTTTACTTGTATGCCATGAATCCTGATACATAGTTTCAGTAACTTTAATTTGATTTTCCTCTTTAACTCAAAAAATTTTAAACCAGAAACCCTTTCTTGGTAGAAAATCCTTTCTGTTTTCAGTTTGTGTTAGCAATTTTAACTTCTGTTGCTCTGTGATTAGAGAGGACAATTTGGGATATTTCCAATTTTAACTTTTGTTGCTTTGTTATTAGAGAGGACTATTTGGTCTATTTTTATTTTATGAAAGTAAATGATACCATCCCTGTTTAATTTTTATCAATTTTGACAAGAAAATGTATTCTCTTTTTTCAGAGCATGTACACACACATATGTATATAGATACTGTATATATATATATATATATATATATATATATACACACACACACACACACACACATATTGTTTAGTTTATTACCTGTTTAGATTATCTCCATCCCTTCCTAATTTTTTATCCTACTTCATCGGACTTATCCTGATACTGGTGTATTAAAATTCCAATTTTTACCATATTTTTACCTATATCTCCTTGCCGTTTTGCTTCATAAAAGTGTTTTTTGTGTTATTTGGTGTATAAATATTCCTAAGTGTTATATCTTCATTGTGAATCTTAGTTTCTATCATCAAGATGTGTCCTTTTTCATGTTAAATGCTTTTTAAAAACTCTTCCTGACCTACTGTATTTTCTGAACACTTTCTGCTTTACTCCTTCACTTTATTTTTCCATGGAAGTTATGTCTTTCAACGACTTCATCTTTATACCATCCCTGCCCCTTCAAATTCTCGTATTCCGGATTCTTTTCCCTCTAGTTTCAAATCTCACATTACAGGACACTGTACTGGTATTTTCAGACTTATTCTGCTGAAGTTTTAGATCAACCTTAAGGCCCTCATTATGTTCCTTATTCTTTCCACGCCACAAAACCTAGTGATGGGAGTGTGCCAGCCTCTGTGCTGGAATTTCAGTTTTGTTCCTCCCAGTTACACTGAAATTTGCACCTTCTCTATGTTAAAGTAGTGGTCATAGTGTGGCTTTTGTGTAGATTTACATTTTCCTTCTGATTAGTTTCTATCCTTTTGGAAGGGAATATATTGTGAGGAAAACAGCTCCGTGGTCAACATCATATTCTGCTAACGTACCTGTGATTTCTAGGGGCGATTTATCGTGTGTGTGTGTGTGTGTGTGTGTGTGTATGCACACACACACATACTTAAACACACAAGCCTATTTCAATTTTATCCCTTTAGTAGAGGTCACTAGAGGTGGTTGTCTGATTCACTGTATATTTATTCAATAAATATTTGGTCCATAACTGACATTGGCAGCGAAGCGGAGACTGTAGATGTCCTCTCAGGATTTCTAAATATTCTTTACCCTGAGGCAGGTTCAAGAAGATGGACCAGAAGACCACAGGCACTCTGCTAGAGCTTGCTGCAAAGAGTCTGCTGAGTAATGAGCTGGCAGCTATCCATGCCCTGGATGAGCTCCCAAGAGACCTCTTTGTTCCATTGTTCATTCCTGCCTTCTTGGGCGGGCATAAGGAGATACTGAAGGCAATGGTGAGGGTTTGGCCCTTTCGTTGTCTCCATATCGGGACACTAAGTGTACAAGGGTCATACTATGACATCTTGGAAGCCATGATTGATGGTCTGCAGCTCCTCTCTGTCCAGAACTCATCTTCCTGGTAAGCCTGTATCCAGTAGCGATAGAGTGAGTCAGCAGGAGAATGTGCTGGACCCTGGGGCAGGGGAATACCTAACAGTCTTCCAGAAGTAGCCAGTAGTGAATGCTGAAGATCTCTGTGGGGCTATTGGTCCAACACTTGGGGTCACCTTAACGACTCTAATATCTCACAGACTTGATTATAGAGTAGGGGTGACTGAGGATACTATGGGTGGATTTACCTGCTGAGTGTAATGACATAGAAGAAAGAAATGGGCATTGATATGGGAACAGACCACAGGTGAAGAAAGTAGGGGGAAAAGAATGAAAGATACTGAATTTTTAGGAAAGGAATTTTTGGTGAATGACATATGCTGTGGAAAACCAGGGATAAAGGGTATTGTGCCTTCTTCTCAACACTAATCTTGGGAGATAACATTAAAATTGGATGCCTCTCATGTGTTCTGTCTCCTCTCCTTACAGGGGCCCAAAACTGCAGCTCTTAGATTTAAGGCAGAACCAGCACTGTAAGATAATATGCTCTGAGGTCGCAACCAGATTCCCTTCCTGCTGTCATTCTTGTGCTTACTCTCAGAACTCTACTCGTAGAACAAAAGCCCAGCCTACCATCAGGTACCCCAGATATGATAATTCAGAGTCGGAGCCTCACTCAGCCTTGGAAACTGTGGAATTACTGGTGGACCTCTCCCTCAAGGGAACCTTGAGAACACAGCAATTTCTTTCCTTTCTTCAGACTAAACTCAGGCAGAGCTTTGGGTCTTTGCACCTCTGCTGCAGATATTTGGAAATTTGTGACATTTCTTCCCACAGAAGTATGCTTCAGTTTCTGGATCCACGATGCATTAATCACCTGGATGTGAATTTGGCTCATTTGAGGGAAGTCAACAATCTTGTGGCTCAGACAGCCCACCTGTACAGTCTTCGTCTGTCTAACGTGTGCCTTACATATTTTTCGGGGAGATGTTTTGACACTTTTCTCAACTGTCTTGGGAAGCTGGATAGCCTCCAAAAGCTCGACTTGTCTAAGTTGTACCTCAGAGATCGATTGCGCAGACTTCTCAGGTGAGCAGATGTGAGGAACCTGGGTTCCCTGCATACCTTATGAGTAAGAGAAGAGAAGAGAGCATGTTTAGATATTCCTAAGCTCATTGCAAAGTACTTCTCCTTCCATCTCAGCATGAGAAGTGCTGGGAATTAGCATTTGGCCAGGCTAGAGAGAAGTACTTCATGGTGAGGAGAAAGACAAGATTAGAAAAGGAAGCTGTGCTCATTCGTCCATTCATTCATTCATTCAGCCAACTGTGTGTAGACTCTATGATGAGTCTGTAAGTATTTTGGTAAAAGTCTCAGTCCTAGTGGCGTCTACAGCTCTCTAGGGAGCAAGAGGAGGCGTTCAGAGAGGAAAACGTCTTATGCTGTAACACTGATGCACATCCTCCTGGACCGGCCACAGTAGTTAACACTGCCAGATCCTCTTGCTCCTGTGTTTTCCCCAAGGCTTAGACACTGAATGGGGAAGCTATCACCTGGGAACCAGTCAAAGGGAGCCTTCAGTTGGCTGCTTTCCCAGACCTATCCTCGCCATATAAGTGAACAGGAGTCGCCATTGATGATGATGTCTATACTAAGTGCATACACTGTTTTTCACTTAATCTGCTGCACAACTCTGTAATGATGATCACTGGTGTGCACATTTTAAAGATTAAGAACATGTGTCTTAGAGTAGTGGGAATGTAAGTTTCTCATGGCCACAAATACATTTAGTCTGATTGCAAAGCCCACATGACTAAGGACTGTTGCAAAATAGGTACAGAAGTGACCAGAGGGAGGGGCTGAGCTGGAACTAAACCAAACCAAACAGAACAAGATAGGTACAGATTGGTTTGTTCTAGACCTTAGGTGTGTAGTGTGTTTATTTATGGCTCACTGCCCTGGTCCAATACTCATTCTTCTGAAATAACCTTTCTCTTTCCTTTCTGCAGAGTTCTGCCTCCTCAGATGGAGACATTGAATCTGTCTCTCTGTGGCCTGTCTAACAAAGATGTCACCATCCTGTCCCAGAGCTCTCAGGCCACGCACCTATGGCAGTTGGATCTCAGTCACAACCACATATTCTCAGTGGCTTATGAGCCCTTCCAGACTCTGCTGGAGAGGGCCTCGGGAACCCTGCAGCATCTGGAAATAAATAATTGCCTGTTAAGTGATTCCACTCTCTCCGCTCTCCTGCCAGCTCTGAGCCACTGTTCGTGCCTCCGTGTTCTTAGCTTTGCCTTCAACTCCGTTACAATGCCTGTGCTCATGAGCGTTCTGCAGCACCTAACATCCTTGATGGAGCTGAAGCATGTGATATATCCCATCCCTGTCCATTGCTACAGAGAACGGAATGTTCCTTCCAGTTTGGACCGACAGCAGTTGGCTGAAGTTCAGGCCCAATTGATGGTAATGCTGCAGACACTACAGCGGGATGACATGTGTTGGACTACTCATTCTGCATGATTCCCTTAGTACAAGGAGTCATGTCAGCACTGACGTGTGGCCACAAAAGTGCTCAGTGTTTTGCTTGACGGCCTAATTTGTAGAGACACATGTAAAATTGTACTGTTTGGGGAAGCGGCTCCCTGGGAGATTGGCTGTGTCATTGACCTCTGTGAAAGTTTAACTCTGAGAAGGAAGGAGAGGAATTTGGAAGCTCCTGTGGATCTGTTGCCCCTTGCCCTCTACATCCTCTTCTGCTTACTAAGTACAGTGTTGGTTACGTGATGGAAGCGATCCCAGTCATGTACCGTCACTTCCCTGTGCTCATGGGTGGGTCCATTTATCCTCTATAGGCCCTTGGCACAAGTCCGATGAACTGAAACTCTCCCAGGCTGTGGTAGTTGTTGAAGCCAATAATTTCACCCTCAAGGGCCCTGAATACTTCTTGTATGTATGTTTGCCTTAGTTTGCTTATGAGAAACCCTATGCAAGGGAAAGGAAACAAACTACCCCCACTGCCTACTGGTGTCTTCGTCTTGTTGCCAGCTGCTTCAGCAGGTCTCAGACCCCTGACTCAGTTATTTGTACTTCACACGCACTCACCCCGTGTCTGTTGTGCTTTAGGTACCATTCCCTTTGCTAAGTAAGATAAGTCCCTGATCCCAAACCACTCAAGAGCAACAGCTGCTCCTATGTTTTGTCCGTTTATCCACTCTTTCTTAGGGCATTTGGGAAAATTATGCCTCCATGGCCCAGAGTTTTGTTCACTTTTTCCCTTACATATAGATGCTCAACCCTCAGGTCATGGTTTAAATGTTGCCTCCTCTGCTAGGTTTTCTCTTAGTTCCCCATTTAAGTATGTTCTTACTTTTCTTTTCATCTCACATGTGCCATGTGCACGAATATTCCTTCATGGTATATGCTATTTCATACGGGTTTGCTTCCTCTGATCTTACTCTAGGGTTGCACTGCTCTCGATGGTACACACTAACCACACGTGGCCACTGAGTGCTAGAAATATGGCTACTCGGAAATGTGATGTTCTCCAAGGTTGAAATACACTCCACATGTCCAACAGTTAGTAAGAAACAGGATGCAGAATAACTAATTGATAGTTTATTTATATTGCTTACATGTTGAGAGGATAACAGACTGCATGTCAGAGACAGGAAAAAAAGAATGTAAATTGTTTGTATTCACCTGTTGAAATGGTAGCACTGTATTCCAAAGATTTAGTATGAAAAGAGTGAAAATGACTAATGAATGATCTGTTTATGTTTACATGTCAGAATGGTAAAATGCTGCATTTCAAAGACGTACTGAGAACAAAGAATGTAAAATTGCTTGTTTCTCTTCTTACATGTTGAGATGATAACACACTGAACTTTAATGATTTCATAACAAAAACAGAATGAAAAATAATTAGTAGTTTGTGCATACTGTGTCCTTGTTGAAATGACAACACATGCATTTCAAGGGCTCAGTAAAAAGTAATTTAGAGTTATTCTTTCTTGTTGCTTTCACCTGAAATAAATTGCATTTCAAAGACTGACAGAAATGAATGCAAAAATTAATCATGAATAAAAATAGTTAATATTTTTCATCTATATTTGGCAATAATACACAGCATTGGACTTAGACCAACCTGTTAAAAGAACTAATAAGTGAATTGCGTGTACTGTTTGTTGAAATGGTAACAGATGGCATTTCAAAGACTATAAGAAAAAAAGAACAGACTATCACTAATTTTTCCGTATTGCTTACGTGTTGAAAGTGCACACTGCACTTCAAAGGCTTACTAAGAAATGTGAAAACTAACAATGTTTGTTTCCATGTTGATTCTTGGTTTCCATGTTGAAATTGTCATTTTTGTTCAGTTTTGTGTTAAATAAAAGTCACTAAAATTAAAGTCACCTGTTTCTTTTAACTGTAAGTGGTTCTCACTTTTATTTTGGTGTGGCTTATACTGCATTTCTTTTGGACAACATGGCACCTGTGTGGGAACTGGGGAAGAAGAAAGCAAGGGCAACAGTACAAACATAAAGCTCCTCTGTGGGTAGCACAGTCCTTCCTCTCTGACCCAGAAGTCTCATGTGTTCTCCAGAATCTATGGAACTGTGGCAGGCTAACTTAACTCACAAGGAGAGTAAAGTAACACACACCTTCCATGGTTCTTGCTAGTTGGGATGACAAAGATGGGATGTTGACAAGGACATGGTTTTCCTGAAGAGGAAATGCCAGGGGCCTTCGTCCTGGTCTGGAGGATATGGGAAGGTTCCCTGAGATCTCATATTGAATGTTCTCATGCAAAGTAGTAAGTGAGAGTGGTTGAAGGTCCCCCCACCTTTGCTGCTTGTAAATGAACTCCTGGAAACTGAGTGGCAAGAGGTAGGGGTGAAACGAGCTGTTGGGGAGAGCTTCTCTGATGCTCACTCTCCTCCATGGGAAAGCTATCATGGTGCTAGGGCCGCAAGGACTGCAGCCCCATTCACTGTTGAAGCAAGGGGCCCCAAAGTTGAACTAGATGGTGCCACAATGAGGATTTAAGAACGTTGGGTAGGCCAAGAGAATTCATTTAGCTGAGCACGGCCCACCATAGGACAGCTGAAAATGAAGACAGATGCAAAGGCTTGCCTTCTTACTACCCCTCCCAGCCACTCCGTTGTCTAAATGTCAGTGACTTTAATGAACCACCTCACTATACTGTGAACCTCTGAAGAGGGGTGGGACTCAAACGTTTTGTAAAATGGCAAAATGTACACAACATGAAATTTCCCATTTTAACCATTTCTGAGGATGCAGTTCACTGGCATTAAGAAAATCCCATTGTTGTGAAACCATCACTGCTATCCATTGCCTCAAGTTTTTCATCATCTCAAACTGGAACTCTGTACCTATTAAACACTAACCCCCCAAAGCACCCCTCCCTCCAGCCCCTGGTTACCAATATTCTACATTCTTTAGTAATGTTACTACTCTATGTAGCGATGTACTCCTTTTTCAACTGAGGGTCTTGGTAGTGATGTAGTTCTTTTTCAATTGAGGGAAAATTCACAACCACTTCTACTTTTATACGAGTACTGCAACTCCTGCTCTTTTCTTCCTTTTTGTTTCATGAAATATCTTTTTCCATCCCTTTACTTTCAGTGTGTATATGTCTTTGGTTTCTAAGTGAGTCTCTTATAGGCAGCATATAGATAGATGGGTCTTGTTTTTTTATCCATTCAGTGACTCTGTGTCTTTTGATTGGTGCATTAAGAGCATTAACATTTAGTGTGATTATGGGTAGGTATGTACTTATTGCCATTGCAGGCTTTAGATTCGTGGTTATCAAAGGTTCAAGGGTAATTCCCTTACTATCTAACAGTCTAATTTAACACTTCATATGCTATTACAAACACAGCCTAAAGGTTCTTTTTTTCCCCTCCTTTTTCTTCCTCCTCCATTGTTATATGTTAGCTATCATATTCTGTACTCCTTGTCTATCCTTTGATGGACTTTGGGGGTACTTGATTTGATTTTCCATCTGCTTACTAATTAACTGTTCTACCTTGCTGTGTTTTTCTTCCCCTTGTGACATCTCTCTGGCCTGAGGAATACATCCATTTATAACAATCCCTCAAAAATGCAGTGTAGAGGTGGTTTGTGGGAGGTAAATTCCTCAGCTTTTGCTTATCTGAAAACTGTTTAATTCTTCCTTCAAATTTAAATCATAACCTTGCTGGGTAGAGTATTCTTGGCTCCAGGCCCTTCTGCTTCATTGTATACTAAACATACTACCCCTCAATACCCTTCTCCCACCCTCCCTACATGCCCTCCCACACCCCTTCCCTTCGGTAACCACTAGTTCCTTCTTGGAGTTTCTGAGTCTGCTCCTGTTTTGTTCCTTCAGTTTTGCTTCGTTGTTATACTCCACAAATGAGGGAAATCATTTGGCACTTGTCTTTTTCCGCCTGGCTTATTTCACTGAGCATAATATCCTCCGGCTCCATCCATGTTGTTGCAAATGGCAGGATTTGTTTCCTTCTTATGGCTGAATAGTATTCCATTGTGTATACATACCACCTGTTCTTTATCCATTCATCTACTGATGGACACGTAGGTTGCTTCCATACCTTGGCTATTGTAAAAAGTGCTGCAATAAACATAGGGGTGAATATGTCTTTGAATCTGAGAAGTTGCATTCTTTGGGTAAATTCCAAAGAACAATCCCAAATGAACTGTCTAAAATCACAATTAATGAAACTAGTAAAGGAAGAGCAAATGAGGCCCAAAGTCAGTAGAAGGAGGGGCATAATAAAGATTAGAGCAGAAGTACGTAAGGTTGAGAAGAATAAAACAACAGAAAGAATCAATGAAAGCAGGACCTGGTTCTTTGAGGGAATAAAAAAATAGATACAACCCTAGCCAGACTTATCAAGAGAAAAAGAGGTATTTGTATTTTTAGTTTTTTGAGGAACCTCCATATTGCTTTCCACAATGGTTGAACTAGCTTACATTCCCACCAGCAGTGTAGGAGGGTTCCCATTTCTCCACAGAGGATATAACTATTATAAATATCTATGCAACCAACACAGGATCACCTACATATGTGAAACAAATACTAACAGAATTAAAGGGGGAAATAGAATGTAATGCATTCGTTTTACGAGACTTCAACACACCACTCACTCCAAAGGACAGATCAACCAGACAGAAAATAAGTAAAGAGACAGATGCACTGAATAATGTATTAGAACAGATGGGCCTAAAAGACATCTACAGAACACGTCATCCAGAAGCAACAGGATACATGTTCTTCCCGGTGCACATGGAACATTTTCAAGAATAGATCATATACTAGGCCACAGAAAAGTCTCAGTAAATTCAAAAAGATTGAAAATAGTACCTAGCCGCCTGTCGGATCAAAAAGGAATGAAAATTGAAGTAATTTACCCAAAGAAAATGAGAAAGCCCACAAACACATGGAAGGTTAATAACGTGATCCTAAATAATGAATGGATCAATGACCAAATAAAAACAGACATCAAGTAATATATGGAGACAAATGACAACAATAGATCAACACCACAAAATCTTTGGGATGCAGCAAAGGCCATATTAAGAGGGAAGTATACTGCAATACAGGCCTACCTCAGAAAGAAGAACAATCCCAAATGAACTGTCTAAAATCACAATTAAAGAAACTAGTAAAGGAAGAGCAAATGAGGCCCAAAGTCAGTAGAAGGAGGGGCATAATAAAGATTAGAGCAGAAGTACGTAAGGTTGAGAAGAATAAAACAACAGAAAGAATCAATGAAAGCAGGACCTGGTTCTTTGAGGGAACAAAAAAATAGATACAACCCTAGCCAGACTTATCAAGAGAAAAAGAGAGTCTACACACATAAACAGAATCAGAAATGAGAAAGGAAAAATCACAAAGGACATCACAGAAACACAAAGACTTATGAGAGAATTCTTTTTTTTTAATTTATTATTTTTTATTTTTTTAATATAATTTATTTTATTATCATTAATCTACAATTACATGTGCAATATTACGGTTATTAAACTACCCCTTCATCAGGTCCCCCCCCACCAACCCCATTACAGTCACTGTCCATCAGCGTAGTGAGATGCTATAGAATCACTACTTGTCTTCTCTGAGTTGTACTGCCCTCCCCGTGCCCCCCCAACATTACATCTGCTAATCGTAATGCCCCTTTTTTCCCTCTTATCCCTCCCTTCCCGCCCATTTTCCCCAGTCCCTTTCCTTTGGTAACTATTAGTCCGTTCTTGGGTTCTGTGAGTCTGCTGCTGTTTTGTTCCTTCAGTTTTTTTTCTTTGTTCTTATACTCCACATATGAGTGAAATCATTTGATACTTGTCCTTTTCGGCTTGGCTTATTTCACTGAGCATAATACCCTCTAGCTACATCCATGTTGTTGCAAATGGTAGGATTTGTTTTCTTCTTATGGCTGAATAATATTCCATTGTGTATATGTACCACATTTCTTTATCCATTCATCTACTGATGGACACTTAGGTTGCTTCCATTTCTTGGCTATTGTAAATAGTGCTGCAATAAACATAGGGGTGCATCTGTCCTTTTCAAACTGGGCTGCTGCATTCTTAGGGTAAATTCCTAGGAGTGGAATTCTTGGGTCAAATGGTATTTCTATTTTGAGTCTTTTGAGGAACCTCCACACTGCTTTCCACAATGGTTGGACTAACTTGCAGTCCCACCAGCAGTGGAGGAGGGTTCCCTTTTCTCCACATCCTCGCCAACATTTGTTGTTGTTTGTGTTTTGGATGTTGGCCATCCTCACTGGTGTGAGGTGATATCTCATTGTGGTTTTAATCTGCATTTCTCTGGTGATTAGCGATGTGGAGCATCATTTCATGTGCCTGTTGGCCATCTGAATTTCTTCTTTGGAGAAGTGTCTATTCATGTCCATTGCCCATATCTTAATTGGATTATTTGCTTTCTGTTTGTTAAGGTGCATGAGTTCTTTATATATTTTGGATGTCAACCCTTTATCAGATATGTTTTTTATGAATATATTCTCCCATACTGTAGGATGTCTTTTTGTTCTACTGATGGTGTCCTTTGCTGTACAGAAGCTGTTCAGCTTGATATAGTCCTACTTGTTCATTTTTGCTTTTGTTTCCCTTGCCCGGGGAGATATGCTCCTGAAGAAGTCGCTAATGTTTATGTCTAAGAGATTTTTGCCTATGTGTTTTTCTAAGAGTTTTATGGTTTCATGACTTACATTCAGGTCTTTGATCCACCTGTGTTTACCTTTGTGTATGGGGCTAGACAGTAATCCAGTTTCATTCTCTTCCATGTAGCTGTCCAGTTTTTCCAACACCAGCTGCTGAAGAGGCTGTCATCTCCCCATTGTATATCCAAGGCACTTTTATCAAATATTAATTGACTGTATATGTTTGGGTTAATGTTTGGATTTTCTATTCTGTTCCACTGGTCTGTGGGTCTGTTTTTGTGCCAATACCAAATTGTCTTGATTACTGTGGCTTTGTAGTAGAGCTTGAAGTCAGGGAGTGTAATTCCCCCTGTTTTATTCCTCCTTCTCAGGATTGATTTGGCTATTCGGGGTCTTTTGTGGTTCCATATGAATTTTAGAATTATTTGTTCCAGTTCATTGAAGAAAGCTGTTGGTAGTTTGATAGGGATTGCATTGAATCTGTAGATTGCTTTAGGTAGTATAGCCATTTTGACAATATTTATTCTACCTAGCCAAGAGCATGGGATGCATTTCCATTTGTTAGTGTCCTCTTTAATTTCTCTTAGGAGTGTCTTGTAGATTTCAGAGTACAGGTCTTTCACCTCCTTCGTTAGGTTTATTCCTAGGTATTTTATTCTTTTTGATGCAATTGTGAATGGAATTGTTTTTCTGATTTCTCTTTCTGTTAGTTCATCTTTAGTGTATAGGAAAGCAACAGATTTCTGTGTGTTAATTTTGTATCCTGCAACTTTGCTGAATTCAGATATTAGTTCTAGTAGTTTTGGAATGGAATCTTTAGGGATTTTTATGTACAGTATCATGTCATCTGCAAATAGTGACAGTTTGACTTCTTCTTTACCAATCTGGATGCCTTGTATGTCTTTGTTTTGTCTGATTGCTGTGGCTAGGACCTACAGTATTATGTTGAAAAACAGTGGAGAGAGTGGGCATCCCTGTCTTGTTCCCGATCTTAGATGAAAAGCTTTCAGCGTCTCGCCATTAAGTATGATGTTAGCTGTGGGTTTGTCATATATAGCCTTTATGATGTTGAGGTACTTGCCGTCTATACCCATTTTGTTGAGAGTTTTAATCAAGAATGGATGCTGAATTTTGTCAAATGCTTTTTCAGCATCTATGGAGATGATCATGTGGATTTTGTTCTTCTTTTTGTTGATGTGGTGGATGATGTTGATGGATTTTCGAATGTTGTACCATCCTTGCATCACTGGGTTGAATCCCACTTGATCATGGTGTATGATCCTCTTGATGTATTTTTGAATTCGTTTTGCTAATATTTTGTTGAGTATTTTTGCATCTACGTTCATCAGGGATATTGGTCTGTAATTTTCTTTTTTGGTGAGGTCTTTACCTTGTTTTGGTATTAGAGTGATGCTGGCTTCATAGAATGAGTTTGGAAGTATTCCCTCCTCTTCTATTTTTTGGAAAACTTTCAGGAAAATCGGTGTTATTTCTTCTCTATATGTCTGGTAGAATTCAGAGGTGAATCCATCAGTCCCGGGGGTTTTGTTCTTAGGTAGTTTTTTGATTACCAATTCGATTTCGTCGCTGGTGATTGGTCTGTTTAGTTTTTCTGTTTCTTGCTTGATCAGTCATGGAACGTTGTATTTTTGTAAGAAGTTGTCCATTTCTTCTATGTTTTCCAGCTTGTTAGCATATAGATTCTCATAATATTCTCTTATGATTCTTTGTATTTCTGTGGGGTCCGTCTTGATTTTTCCTTTCTCATTTCTGATTGTGTTTATGTGTGTAGATTCTCTTTTTTTCTTAATGAGTCTAGCTAGGGGTTTATCTATTTTGTTTATTTTTTCAAAGAACCAGCTCTTGGTTTCATTGATTTTTTCTATTGTTTTATTCTTCTCAATTTTATTTATTTCTTCTTTGATCTTTATTATGTCCCTTCTTCTGGTGACTTTGGGCCTCATTTGTTCTTCTTTTTCCAATTTCAGTAATTGTGTCTTTAGACTATTCATTTGGGAATGTTCTTCCTTCTTTAAATAGGCCTGGATTGCAATATACGTTCCTCTTAGAACTGCCTTTGCTGCGTCCCACAGAAGTTGTGGCTTTGTGTTGTTGTTGTCATTAGTCTCCATATATTCTTTGATTTCTGTTTTGATTTGGTCGTTAACCCATTGATTAATTAGGAGAGTGTTGTTAAGTCTCCATGTATTTGTGAGCCTTTTTGATTTCTTTCTAAAATTTATTTCTAGTTTTATACCTTGGTGATCTGAGAAGTTGGTTGGTAGGATTTCAATATTTTTGAAATTACTGAGGTTCTTTTTGTGGCCTAGTATGTGGTCTATTCTGGAAAATGTTCCATGTGCACTTGAGAAGAATGTGTATCCTGTTGCTTTTGGGTGTAGAGTTCTGTATATGCCTGTTAGGTCCATCTGTTCTAGTGTGTTGTTCAGTGCCTCTGTGTCTTTACTTATTTTCTGTCTGGTTTATCTGTCTTTTGGAGTGAGTGGTGTGTTGAAGTCTCCTAAAATGAATGCATTGCTGTCTATTTCCTCCTTTAATTCTTTTAGTATTTGTTTCACATATGCTGGCACTCCTGTGTTGGGTGCATATATATTTATAATGGTTATATCTTCTTGTCGGACTGACCCCTTTATCATTATGTACTGTCCTTCTTTATCTCTTGCTACTTTCTTCCTTTTGAAGTCTATTTTGTCTGATACAAGTACTGCAACACCTGCTTTTTTCTCCTTGTTATTTGCATGAAATATCTTTTTCCATCCCTTCACTTTTAATCTGAGGATATCTTTGCGTTTGAGGTGAGTTTCTTGTAGGCAGCATATAGATGGGTCTTGCTTTTTCATCCATTCTGTTTCTCTGTGTCTTTTGATTGGTGCATTCAGTCCATTTACGTTTAGGGTGATTATCGAAAGATATGTACTTATTGGCATTGCTGGCTTTAGATTCGTGGTTAACAAAGGTTCAAAGGTTGCTTCTTTACTATCTAACAATCTAACTTAACTTTCTTGTTAAGTAATTGTAAACACCGTCTGATGTTTCTTTATTTCTCTCCCTTCTCATTCTTCCTCCTCCATTCTTTCTATAATAGGTGTCTTATTCTTTGCCTTTAGTTAGTATTTGGATGGTCTGCTTTCTTTGATATGCTTTTTTTTTTCTCTGGTGACATCTTTTTAGCCTTAGGTGTGCTTCCATCTAGAGCAGTCCATTTAATATATCCTGTAGTGGTGGTTTATGAGAGGCAAACTCTCTCAACTTTCGTTTGTCTGGAAATTGTTTAATCCCTCCATCATATTTAAATGATAATCGTGCTGGATACAATATTCTTGGTTCGAGGCCCTTCTGTTTCATAACGTTAAATATATCATGCCATTCTCTTCTGGCCTGTAAGTTTCTGTTGAGAAGTCTGATGATAGTCTGATGGGTTTTCCTTTGTAGGTGATCTTTTTTCTCTCTCTAGCTGCCTTTAATACCCTGTCTTTATCTTTGATCTTTGCCATCTTAATTATTATGTGTCTTGGTGTTGTCTTCCTTGGGTCCCTTGTGTTGGGAGATCTATGAGCTTCGTTGGACTGCGAGACTACTTCCTTCCCCAGCGAGGGAAAGTTTTCAGCAATTATTTCTTCAAAGACACTTTCTATCCCTTTTTCTCTCTCTTCTTCCTCTGGTACTCCTATAATGCGAATATTGTTCCGTTTGGATTGGTCACACAGTTCTCTTAATATTCTTTCTTTCCTAGAAATCCTTTTATCTCTCTCTGCCTCAGCTGCTCTGTACTCCTGTTCTCTGTTTTCTATTCCATTAACAGTCTCTTGCATCTCATCCATTCTGCTGTTAAGCCCGTCGATCGCTTGTCTGATTTCTGCATTGTCTTTCCTCAGTTCCCTCACTTCCTCCCTCAGCTCTTGCACATTTCTCTGTAGGTCCATCAGCATGGTTATGACTTTTATTCTGAATTCTTTTTCTGGAAGACTGTGCATGTCCATCCCTTCAGACTCCCTCTCTGGGGTTGTCTGGTTGATTTTGGTCTGAACCATATTCCTCTGTCTTTTCATGGCTATACAATTGGTCACTGATAGTTGCCACGTATGTCAGCTGGGCTCTTTAAGACTTTAAAAAGAGAAGAAAAAAAAGGGGGGTGGAGATAAAAAGAAGAAAGAAAGAAAGAAAGAAAAAATAGAAAAAAAAGAAAAGAAAAAACAAAAACAAAACAAAAAAAAATGCCCACCGGATGTAGATTCTGTGGGAATGCTGTAGGTGGTGCTATTGCCCACTATTCCACAGTGGTGACTGTGCTGCTCCGCAGGGCCTTTATTGCTCTGGCAGTGGTGGGAACGAATAGTAGGCTGTTGATGTCAGTGAGAAGTGTAAGTATGGCTACGCTTCCTCAGTCGCCAGCTAAGGCATCTGAAACTCCCCCAGACTCCCAGCCTGCTGGGTTGAGTGTGCTGGGGCGATCCGGCTCCTCCACTGGGCTCCTGTCTCTGTAAGACCGCTGAAGAAAGGGCACGCTTTTTTTTTTCCTTCCCGGGAGCCGGCTGCACGCACCCTGGTGCGTTCCCTGCTCAGATCCTGCCCCTCTGTCTCTCCAATCTCTGCTGCACTGCGCAATGTGGGTCAGCGCTCCCCCCACAGATCCCCGGGGCTGGCTACTTTGCAGGGTGTACTTCCACTCCCTCCTGGCTGTGAATCCTCTCCTCTCGCCGGTGCGCTCGGGTGGGGGAGTGCTCATGTCCGCCGGGTCATGGCTCCGTATCTTACCCGCCTCTTGGGTTGCCGAGTGCTCTCAGATGTAGCTGCACGCTGTGCGCTTTCCTGTGTATTCTCATCTGTCTTTTAGGAATAGATGTATTTGCTGTGTTTTCGTAGATAAATATAGTGTTGGGAGGAGATTTCTGCCACCCTGCTCACACCGCCATCTTCCCGGAAGTCTTATGAGAGAATTCTATGAAAAATTACATGGTAACAAAACGGAAAACCTAGAACGAATGGACAACTTTCTAGAAAAATTCAACCTTCCAAGGCTGACCCAGGAAGAAACAGAAAATCTGAATTGACCAATAACCAGCAAGGAAACAGAATTGGTAATCAAAAAACTACCCAACAACAAAAGTCCTTAACCAGATGGTTTCAGTGCTGAATTTCATACAACATCTAGTGAAGACCTAATACCCATCCTCCTTAAAGTTTTCCAAAAATAGAAGAGGAGGGAATACTCCCAAACTCATTCTACGAGGCCAACATCGCTCTAATAACAAAACCAGGAACACATACCACATAAAAAGAAAATTACAGACCAATATCCCTGATGAACATAGATGCCAAAATAATCAACAAAATATTAGCAATCCGAATTCAAAAATACATCAACACGATCATCCTTCATGATCAAGTGGGATTCACATGAGGGATGCCAGGATGGTACAACGTTCAAAAATCCATCAACATCATGAACCACATCAACAAAGAGAAGGACAAAAACCACATGATTATCTCCATAGATGCTGAAAAGGCATTTGACAAAATTCAACACCCACTCATGATAAAAACTTTCAACAAAATGGGTATAGAGGGCAAGTACCTCATCATAATAAGGCCATATACTTAAAACCCACAGCCAACATCTTACTTAACAGCTAGAAGCTGAAAGCTTTTCCTTTAAGAACGGAAACAAGACATGGATGCCCACTCTCCCCACTTTTATTCAACAGAGTTCTGGAGGTCCTAGCCAGAGCAATCAGACAACACAAAGAAATAAAAGGCATCCAGATTTGTAAGGAAGAAGTCAAAGTTTCCATGTTTGCAAATGGCATGATATTGTATATAAAACACCTTAAAGAATTCACTCCAAAACTGCTAGGTCTAATATCTGAATTCAGCAGAGTTGAGGGATACAAAATTAATACACAGAAATCTGTTGCATTTCTATACACTAACAATAAACTAGCAGGAAGAGAAATCAGGAAAACTATTCCATTCACAATTTCATCAAAAAGAATAAAATACCTAGGAATAAACCTCACCAAGGAAGTGAAAGACCTATACTCTGAAAACTAGAAGACACTCATGAGAGAAATTAAAGAAGATACCAATAAATGGAAACACATCCCGTGCCCATGGATAGGAAGAATTAATATTGTCAAAATGACCATACTGGCTAAAGAAATCTACAGAGTCAATGGAATCCTTATCAAACTACCAACAGCATTCTTCAATGAACTGGAACAAATAGTTCTAAAATTCATATGGAACCACTAAAGACCCCGAACAGCCAAGGTAATCCTGAGAAGGAAGAAGAAAGCAGGGGAAATTACGCTCCCTAATATCGAGCTCTACTACAAAGACAGAGTAATCAAGACAATTTGGTACTGGCACAAGAACAGACTCATAGATCAATGGAACAGATTAGAGAGCCCAGATATAAACCCAAGCATATACGGTCAATGAATATATGATAAAGGAGCCATGGATATACAATGGGGAAATGACAGCCTCTTCAACAGATGGGGTTGGCAAAACTGGAGAATTACATTTAAGAGAATGAAACTGGATTATTGTCTACTCTCATACAAAAAGTGAACTCAAAATGGATCACAGACCTCAATGTAAGTCATGAAACCATAAAACTCTTAGAAAAGACATAGGCAAAAATCTCTTGGACATAACCATGAGCAACTTCTTCATGAACATATCTCCCCAGGGAAGGGAAACAAAAGCAAAAATGAACAAGTGGGACTATATAAAACTAAAAAGCTTCTGTACAACAAAGGACCCCATCCGTAGAACAAAAAGACATCTTAGAGTATGGGAGAATATATTAATAAATGACATATTCCATAAGGGGTTGACATTAAAATTACATAAAGAGCTCACACACCTCAACAAACAGAATGCAAATAAGCCAATTAAAGAATGTGCAGAGGCGCTGAACAGACACTTCTCCAAAGAAGAAATTCAGATGGCCAAAAGGCACATGAAAACATGCTCCACGTCTGTAATCATCAGAGAAATGCAAATTAAAACAACAATGAAATATCACCTTACACCAGTTAGGATGGCCAACATCCAAAAACAGAAAACAACAAATGTTGGCGAGGATGTGGAGAAAGGGAACCTCCTACACTGCTTGTGGGAATGTAAATTAGTTCAACCATTGTGGAAAGCAGTATGGAGGTTCCTCAAAAACCTGAAAATAGAAATACAATTTGACCCAAGAATTCCACTCCTGAGAATTTACCCTAAGACAGCAGTAGCCCAGTTTGAAGAAGACTCATGCACGCCTATGTTTATTACAGCACTATTTACAATAGCCAAGAAATGGAAACAACCTAAGTGTCCATCAGTAGAAGAATAGATAAAGAAGATGTGGTACATATACACAATGGAATACTATTCAGCCATATGAGAAAACAAATCCTACTATTTGCAACAACATAGATGAAACTAGAGTGTATTATGCTCAGTGAAATAAGCCAGACAGAGAAAGACAAGTATCAAATGACTTCACTCATATGTGGAGTATAAGATCAAAGATAAAAACTGAAGGAACAAAACAGCAGCAGACTCACAGAACCCAAGAATGGACTAACATTTACCAAGGGAAAGGGACTGGAGAGCATGGGTGGGAAGGGAGGGATAAGCGGGAAAGTGGGGCATCACGATTTGCATGTATAATTTAGGGGAGGCACACGGAGAAGGCAGTATAACACAGAGAAGACACGTAGTGATTCTATAGCACTTTACTAACCTGATGGACAGTGACTTTAATGGAGTATGTGGTGGGGACGTGATCATATGGGGAGTCTAGTAACCATAAATCATGTAATTGTGTATTAATGATAGCAAAATAAAAAAAGAAAAGAAAAAGAAAAAAGAAAAGCTGTGGAATTGATGAAAATGTTAGCTACAGAAGGCAGAAAAATTCGGAAACCACATATTCTTCAAAACACTAGCATCTAGAAAATAAAATCAATTCTCATCTCCTCTATCAACAGTGAAAGAAAGCAGGTAGAAAATGGGCGAGACACATGAGCAAAAGTTTTGGCAATGAGGATAGATGGGAAATAAGAATATCAAAGTATCATCAACATCATTAGGCATCTGAAAGGGAGGTATCGCTATACACCTATTAGAATAGCTAAGAAAAAATTTTAAAGGGAATAACATCAAATACAGGCAAGAATGTGTGAGGAAACTGGATCACTCATGCATTATCGGCTGGAATATAAAATGGTTCAGGCATTTTTTAAATGGTTCGGCAATTCCTCTGAAAGTTAAACATGAAATTAACATGTATGCCAGAACTCTCACATGTGGCATTTAAATTAAAGGCTTAATTTCACACAGAAACTTGTACAGTTTTTCACAGCACCTTTACTTGTAGTACTCACCAAATGGAGAAACCCAACTGTCCCCGAATGGGTGAATGGTTAAAGAAAGGGTGGTATATCTACATCATGGAATTCTACTCAACAATATAAAGTAACAAATTCTTGACAAATCCAAAACTCTGGTGGATATTCAGGGAATTGTGTTGCGTGAAAAAGAGCCAATGCCCAAAGTTACTAATATATGATTTCATTTACATAGTTTTGAAATGGCAAAATTTTATAAATGGAGATGGTTTAGGAGTTTCCATAGATTAGGTACGGGGAAGCATTCTCGAAGCGAGGTAGGTGTGCTTATAGAGTAGGACACTATAAATGAAGAAATAGAAAAATAAAATGGTAAAACTAGAGAGATCAATGTAGTGATGGAATTCTTTGGCATCTTGTCTATTTTGATGGATACATGGATTCACATGTGATAAAACTACACAAAACTAAGTACACACACACAGACACACACAGACACGTACAGTGAAATAAAGCAAAATCTAAATAAGATCAATGGATACTATCAGTGTCAGTATCCTGGCCCTAATATCATTTTGTAATATGTCATCATTGGGGAAACTGGAGAAGGTGTACATAGGGCCTCTATGTGTTATTTCTTACAACTGCATGTGAACGTACAATTACCTCAAAACAAGAAGTTAAAATATCTTAAATTTTTTTTGTACAAAAGAAAAATGTTCATCTCCATCCTAAATTTATGCTGCATTCCTCCAGGGGAAGAAACCCCTAGTGCATCTTTTATTGACATGGCACAGATCCTGAGGCATAGTCTTCAGGCAGCAAAAGGGGTTGCTTCTATCTAACTTTCTTACCATCCACCTACCAATATTAGGATTCAGAAGGAAGATAGGACAGAGAGTCATTTGTACAATTACTGAAGTTGAAAAATGAAATCAGACTTTCATTAATGAAAGGTAATTCTGATCACATTTGAATTTTTTTTTCAGTGAGGTCTAGTTTCCAGTTAAGCAACATGCCAACGTTTTCCATAAACTGACTGAAGTTGGTAGCGCCAAGATTTAGAAAAAGGATACTTAAAGCACATATAAAATGTACAATATACCAGGGGATGCATCCTTTGCAAATTAAACATGTGAAAGGGCTGTTTCCAAAACTCTGTTAGGATATATAAGGGGGTGGGGGCAGCAAACATTACCTTAAGATTCTGCTTTTGAAAACTCTCTGCTGTTCTGATCTGCACCAAGCAATACTCTGCCTAAAGAAAGCTGTTAAGTGCTTTATCATCCCAGCCTGCCCGTTTCCCCTCAGGACAAGTGGGACTCCAATCTGGCCCCTTGGCTGTTTCCTGTTGAGGAGTCTCTGGGGCAGTACTAGACGTTAGGCTGGGCTCATGTCCTGTCCTTGGAGGGAGAAAGAACAGGTTTCTAATGATCCCTCCCTCCGGTTCTTTAGGACTTTCTCTGGACCCCTTAAGCACTTCAGCTGTCCATCACCTATTGTGAAGAGTCAAAGATTTATACTGTCCTTAAACCACATATGGTAAGTAGTATTGTCGGGGCTTGAAACCCCAACAGCCTGATGAGGTCATCTCAACTGCCAATCGCATTTTAAACATGGATAATGGAGTCTTTGAAGGGTCAGTGTACCTGGCCGAGATCACCTATCTTCCACATGGTCAATAAAGCCCTATCACCAGGGATCTAATCTTAAGGTTTCTGCCATCAACTCGTCACTCATTTTCAAATTAACGCCCCTTGCTGCATAGCCGATACATTTGGACATTAGATCTCTGCGTTTGAGACCTGGCCTGGTAGAAACCGTGGCCAGGCAGTGCCCAGGCCACATGCAGCAACACCGTGCTTCGCTTTCTTTCTTTTTTCTTTTATACTGCCTCTGATCTTCAAGGGATTTTTCCTGAGGTGGACACTCCGTTCTTCCCTTTCTACCCAAGAGGATCCAAGATGGCAGGCCCACGGAGACACGCAACCTTTCACCCCTGCGAGCTCAATGGAATGGGGTTCCCGGGGGCGGGTCAGCTGTCTGGCCCTGCCTCCCTGCACAGAGCTGATTGACTAAGAGTGGGTCACCTGACCTAAGCTCCACCAATAGAAGTCCTCTCCCGACCAGTTTAACTTCGAGAAGAAACCGTTCAGTCTCTGGGTACTGTCAAGTCCCGTGTTCTTTTGTGGCAGCATCCTGGAAGGAAGGAAGGGGCTCCCTCTGCTGATGTCTTGGACGGTTCCCAAGTTTTCTCTGACTCTTCTAGCAAGTAGGTAAGTTACAACAGTTTTCTCGCGATAAATGACACCTGTATGGGCCTAAATTACCCATGGTCGAGGTCTAGAGATGAATAAGAAAGGAAATCCAGTCAGATTGGAACCACTTTCCTCCCCACTCTCTCTGTATTCTCCCATTCTTATGTGTGATTCGCTTCAAATGTATCACTAATAAAGTCATACTCTCTCCTCAGAGTCTAACAGCATTTCTCTTCTTAAAAAAGGGATATTTCTCCTTTGCATCTTAGTTTTGTTTAGATTAGTGTTGCTGTCCCAGACCTTAAATTGTAAATATTGAATTGTATATATATCTTACTACTGTATATCATTTCTTTTATACTTAAAATGCTTTTCTCATGTGGAGTGCAAATGAGTATTCATGTATGTTCTGCGCATGAAAGCAGCTTCATTCCTTAAAATGGGCTCACAGAGCAGTTTGAATTCATTTTTTAATGGGTGACGTGCTGTGAACATTAATCCTACTGTCTTCCTCACTGTGTTTCAGCTGGCCAAATATTATTAAATCGTGTGCTTTCTAGACTAAACATGTCTTTAACCACTGACCTTGTATTTTTTAATTCCTTATTTTGAATAATTTTAGATGCATGTTAAGGTCGCAGAAAATGGCACAGAGCATCTTTACCCAGATTTCCCTAACGTTGACAGTTTACAACACCATAGAACGATGATCGAAACCAGGAAATTAACATTGATGCAATACTATTAGCAAACGAGATACTTCATTTTAATTCCACCAGTTGTCCCACTAATGTCCTTTTTCTATTCCAGGATCCCATTCAGGATACCGCCAGGGCATTTGGCCATCATTTCTCCTTAGTCTCTTCCAGGCTGACAGTTCCTCAATCTTTCTGGGTCTTTCACAGCCCTGACGCTTTTAAAGATCCTATACTGATCAGGTATTTTATAGAATGTCTGCCAATTTGGGTTTGCCTGATATTTTCTTAGGATTAGATTTATGTTACTCATTTTGGGCAAGAATTCATGTTTACCTCCATTGGTGATGGAGGACTTTCCACCCTAGTGTTATGAGGATGGCTGAACACAGGACACCTGACACTGAGCAGGTGACATCCACAGGAGTTTATTAATAACATTTACTCAGCCTCTGGGCAAGGAGGATACTACACACCAGGTAGTGCCTCACAGGTGCCATGCTCTATAAGAGAGTGAAACCCAGGGGCTGTGGGGGGCAGTCTTTGTAGTAACGAGGGCATGGAGTGAACCTTGGTTCATGTGGGAGGATGCGATTGGCTTGTTTGAATAATTCTGTGGGCTGGTTGGGAATGGAAACTGACTACTCAGTGGTAAGCAGGTACTTTGCTTAGTTCCGATGATAAGAAGGGTTCTTTTGCCAGGGAACCTTCTTTGTGGGAAAACAATATGGAAGGGAACTTGAGGTTAGGCAATTCGAGGTCCTCTGGGTTTTCCCCAGATGTCAAGGTGTGTATATCACTGGGCCTTAATTTCAGGGCTTATACCACGATATTGCAAAAGTGATTTTGCTCCGTTTCTACGAGCATCATGTCAGGGCACACAGTGTCTATCTGTTGTACTTACTACTGATGGTATTCATCTTGATCAGTTGATTGAGGTGGTGGCAGTTATGTTGCTCCAGGTAATGCTGCTGTTTTCGAATTGCTAATGACAAATACTTTATCAACTTGTGTAGGAAACTCTTTGAGACTACAAAAATACCTGTTTCTTCTCAGACTTTTACTCACTGCTTTTAGAATCCATCTGGGGATCCTGCCTACAACAGATATGACCTAATGCTGACTTCCTATTATCCTCATTCCTTTCAGTTACTTATTGGAATTCTGTAGACCCATCCTTTCCTCCCCATTTATTTATACATTTTTGAGATTTTTTACAAAATTTATCTCAAATTACTGATTCAGATAACTTATTCAAATTATTTTTATCATTATGGACTCACAGACAACCATAATACTTTATCAGTTGTAGTCAAATTAGATCACGATTTGTTTTGTTCCTTGAATTGTTCGAGCTCTGGTCATCAGGAGCCCCTTTCTGTTGGTTGTGTTCCTCTGACAGACCCTATCCTTTTTCACACTGGCACCATAAGATGTTCATGTTCATTTTGTGTTTTTTTCCCACTGCAGCCCTGGCATCGACCCACATCTGCAAGAGTCCTTGGATCCTTTCCTTGGAGATTGACATTAGGAACCAGTATTCAGCGTACATCCATTGCTAGTGGGGTTTTGTTGCTGCTAGGCCCTCTAAATCAAAACAAAGTAGGAAATACATTGTATGTATGTGTCTACACTTCCAGATATATCTATATTTATTTCTGTACCTACCTATATGTATAGATATTAAAAGCCAGGAGCTTCTACTGTTATATCTCATTTCAATCCATTCTAGCCTTATCTGTAACTTCGTTTTCTGGTTCCCTTTATCTACACTACTTACCGGTTTGTTCATTTCTGACATATTCATATAAAGTAGTTGCAGAAATGCTAACCTATATCCCTGTTAGAAACAGATCTACTAACTTGAATTTTTGTACAGTTCTTTTTGTTTTTAGCCTCAGAGCATGCAATGAAAATACTGTTTTCCCAAGTTTCTTAGCTTAGCTGTTTTCTTCCTCACCTCTCAGTGTGGTAAATATAGTCATATACACTTCGGTTAGGTTCATCTGTCACTCTTTGTACTTGAGTTAGGGAACTGCCCCCACCGTGATTGATTTTAATTGTTTATTTAATTGTTGGGTATGGAATCATTACCACGATTCAGAGTCAAAAATATCTCCCCAGTGAAGGGTCACATTTTCCTCTTCCCTCCTACCCCTCTTCCATTGCCCACTTCTTTCCATTCCTTTCCCACTCTTCCCCCTAGATAACCAATCTCTTCTGTTTACAGTTTAATTTTTCCTGTACTTATTTTGCACGAATGAGCAGATGCATACATGTTTCCTTATATTCCGTTATCTGTTAAATGAGGGATAACATTTCTGTACATACCCCTTTGCAATTTTTCCCTTTTCATTTCACAGCCTTCCAGGAAGTCACTCCTTACCATTCCATGCAGAACCTCATCGTTCTTTTTACAGCTGCATTGCCCTCCGCTGTCAGGTTTTATCACTCACATTCAACCATTCATCTATGTATGGGCATTTAAAAATTTTTCAACATGATACAATCACAAATAATAACTGCAGTGAATAACCTTGTGCATACGTATTTTTGCATGGGTGGAAAAACAGGTCCAAGTTATATTCCCAGTAGTGGGATTACTGGGCTAAAAAGTAAGTGCATATGTAGTTTTGTTAGGTGTTTTTCAGTTTCTTTCCAGAAGGATGGCAGTGGTTTCCGATCTCACTAGCAATGTAGAAGAATGGCCGTTTTCCACAGAGCCTCACTAATGGAACATGTCACCTACATTTTCAGCTTTTGTCACTGTGGCAGGTAATGAATGGTTGTTTTAGTATTCATTTGTGTGATTGCAAGTTTGAATCATCATGTGTTTGAGGACTGTGATTTTTGTGAATCATCTGTTCAGATCTTCTTCCCAGTTTTGACAGAACTTTTAGCCCTTTGTCCTTCAATATTTAAAAGCTCTCCATATTTTTGGGACATTACCCATTTGTCTGTGGTGTATGCTGCGAGTCCTTAATCCCAGTTCCTCAGTTTCCTTTTGATTTATTTAGGGTGTGTTTCTCAAACATTTAAAAAATGTTTGTGCAGTCGAATTGATCATTTTTGTTTTTTATGGCCTCCTATTTTGAGTCACAGTTAGAAAGCCTTTCCCTACACTGAGGTTAAAGAAAAGTTCTGCCATATTTTCTTCAAGAATTTGTTGTGGTTTCATTTTTTTATGTTTAAATCCCTAAGAGCATTGCAGTTTGTTTTCTGGAAGGTGTGAGATATGGATCAAGTGTTATTTTTCTCCAAATGTCTCAGTTGTTCCAGCACCATTTATTTAATGTCCATCTTTGCCCCAGTGATGTTACATGGCCTCTCTGCCCCCCGTTTTTTAATACTAGAATGTCCATAAGTTCTTTGGTGCATCTCTGTGTTTTTGGGCTATTTATCTATCCAGGTACCAGTGCCATGATGTAATTGCAGAAGCTTTACACTGTGCTTGAATGTCTGTTATCATTCCTCCCCTCTCATAGGTTTTCTTTTTCATTTATATCCTAGATATTCTTGCATTTTTAAATTAATTTTTATTTATTTTTTATTTTGCTTTCATTAATGTGCAATTACATGAGCAACATTATGGTGACTAGACTCCCCCCATTATCAAGTCCCCACCACATACCCCATTACAGCCACTGTCCATCAGCATAGTAAGATGCTATAGAATCGTTACTTGTCTTCTCTGTGTTGTACTGACTTCCACATGCCCCACCCAATATTATGTGTGTTTATCATAATGCCCCTTTTCCCCCCTTATCCCTCCCTTCCCACCCATCCTCCCCAGTCCCTTTCCGTTTAGTTACTGTTAGTTCATTCTTGGGTGCTGTGAGTCTGCTGCTGTTTTGTTCCTTCAGTTTTTGCTTTGTTCATATACTCCACAGATGAGTGAAATCATTTGATACTTGTCCTTCACCACCTGGCATATTTCACTGAACATAATACCATCTAGCTCCATCCATGTTGTTACAAATTGTAGGATTTGTTTTCTTCTTATGGCTGAATAATATTCCATTGTGTATATGTACCATATCTCCTTTATCCATTCATCTATTGATGGACACAAAGGTTCCTTCCATTTCTTAGCTATTGTAAATAGTGCTGTGATACCCATGGCAGTGCATATGACTTTTTCAAAGGGAGGTCCTCCATTCTTAGGGTAAATTCCTAGGAGTGGAATTCCTGGGTCAAATGGTATTTCTATTTTGAGTTTTATGACGAACCTCCATACTGCTTTCCACAACCATTGAACTAATTTGCATTGCCACCAGCAGTTTAGGAGGGTTCCCCTTTCTCCACGTCCTCGCCAACATTTGTTGTTGTTTGTGTTTTGGATGGTAGCCATACTAACTAGTATGGGATGAAATCTCATTGTGGTTTTAATTTGCATTTCTCTCATGATTAGCGATGTGGAGCATCTTTTCAGGTGCCTGTTGGCCATCTGAATTTCTTCTTTGGAGAAGTGTCTCTTCAACTCTTCTGCCCACTTTTTAATTGGCTTCTTTGCATTTTCTTTGTTGAGGTATGTGAGCTATTTATATAATTTGGATGTCCACGCTTTATCGGATATGTCATTTATAAATATGTTCTCCCATACTGTAGGATGTCTTTTGGTTCTACTGATGGTGTCCTTTGCTGTACAGAAGCTTTTTAGTTTGATAATAGTCCCACTTTTTCATTTTTGCTTTTGTTTCCCTTGCCCAGGGAGATATTTTCATGACGAAGTTGCACATATTTATGTCCAAGTGATTTTTACCTATGTTTTTTCTAAGAGTTTTATTGTTTCATGACTTACATTCAGGTTTTTGATCCATTTTGAGTTTACTTTTGTATAAGGGGTAAGACAATGATCCAGTTTCATTCTTTTGCATGTACCTGTCCAGTTTTGCCAACACCAGCTGTTGAAGAGGCTGTCCTTTCCCCATTGTATATCCATGGCTCCTTTATCGTCTATTAATTTGACCATATATGCTTGAGTTTATAGCTGAACTCTCTAGTCTGTTCCATTGGACTATGGGTATTTTCTTGTGCCAGTGCCAAATTGTCTTGATTACTGTGTCTTTGTAGCAGAGCTTGACGTCAGGGAGCCTAATTCCCCCCACTTCATTCTTCCTTCTCAGGATTGCTTTTGCTCTTTGGGGTCTTTTGTGGTTCCACATGAATTTTAGAACTATTTGCTCTAGTTCTTTGAAGAATGCTGTTGGTATTTTGATAGAAATTGCATTGAATCTGTAGATTGCTTTAGGCAGGACGGCCATTTTGACAATATTTATTCTTCCTATCCATGGGCACGGGATGTGTTTCCATTTTTTGGTATCCTCTTTAATTTCTCTCATGAGTGTCTTTTAGTTTTAAGAGTATAATTGTGTCACTTCCTTGGTTAGGTTTATTCCTAGGTATTTTATTATTTGTGATGCAATTGTGAATGGAATTGTTTTCCTGATTTCTCTTTTGCCTAGTTCATCACTAGTGTATAGGAATGCAACAGATTTCTGTGTATTAATTTTGTATCCCGCAACTTTACTGAATTCAGATATTAGGTCTACTCGTTTTGGAGTTGATTTTCAGGGTTTTTTTTTTTTTTTTACAATTTCATGTCTTTTGCATACATGGACAGTTTAACTTCCTCCTAACAAATCTGGATGCCTTTTATTTCTTTGTGTTGTCTGATTGCCATGGCTAGGACCTCAAGGACAATGTTGAATAAAAGTGGGCAGAGTGGGCATCCTTGTCTTGTTCTTGATTTTAAGGAAAAAGCTTTCAGCATCCTCGTTGTTAAGTATAATGTTGGCTATCGGTTTGTCCCATATGGCCTTTGTTATGTTGAGGTACTTGCCCTCTATACCCATTTTGCTGAGAGCTTTTATCATGAATGGATGTTGAATTTTGTCGAATGATTTTTCAATATCTATGGAGATGATCATGTGCGTTTTGTTCTTCTTTTTGTTGATGTGGTGGATGATGTTCATGGATTTTTGAATGTTGTACCGTCCTTGCATCCCTTGGATGAATCCCACTTGATCAGATGGATGATCTTTTTTATGTATTTTTGAAATCGGTTTGCTAATATTTTGTTGAGTATTTTCGCATCTATGTTCATCAGGGATATTGGTCTGTAATTTTCTTTTTTTGTGTTGTCTTTTCCCGGTTTTGGTAGTAGAGTGATGGAACTTTAAGGAAGATGGGTATTAGGTCTTCACTAAATGTTTGACAAAATTCAGCAGTGAAACCATCTGGTCCATGGGTTTTGTTCTTAGGTAGTTTTTTGTTTACCAACTGAATTTCTTTGCTGGTAATTGTCTATTCAGATTTTCTGTTTCTTCCTGGGTCAGTCTTAGAAGGTTGTATTTTTCTAGGAAGTTGTGAATTTCTTCTAGGTTATCCAGTTGGTTACCATATAATTTTTCACAGTATTTTCTCATAATTCTTTGTCTTTCTGTGGTGTCCTTAGTGATTTTTCCTTTCTCTTCTGATTCTGTTTATGAGGCTAGATTCTCTTTTTTTCATGATAAGTCTTGCTAGGGTTTATCTATTTTTTTATTTTCTCGAAGAACCAGCTCCTGCTTTCATTGTTTCTTTCTATTGTTTCATTCTTCTCAATTTTATTTATTTTTGCTTTAATCTTTATTATGTCCCTCCTTGTACTGACTTTGGGCTTCATTTGTTCTTCCTTTTCTAATTTCATTTATTGTGAGTCTAGACTGTCCGTTTGGGACTGTTCTTCTTTCTGGAGGTATTCCTGTATTGCAATATATTTCCCTCTTAGCACGGCCTTCACTGCCTCCCACAGATTTTGTGGTGTTGAATTATTGTTGCCGTTTGTCTCCATATATTACTTGATCTCTGTTTTTATTTGGTCATTGATCCACTGATTATTTAGGAGCATGTTATTAGGCCTCCCTGTGTTTGTAGGCTTTTTCATTTTCTTTGAGTAATTTATTTCTAGTTTCATACTTTTGTGAACTGAGAAGCTGGTTGGTACAATTTCAATCTTTTTGAATTTACTGAGGCTCTTTTTGTCCCCTAGTATATGATCTATTCTTGAAAATGTTCCATGTGCACTTGAGAAGAATATGTATCCTGTTGCATTTGGATGGAGTGTTCTGTAGAGGTCCGTTAGGTCCATCTGTTCTAATACATTGTTCATTGCCTCTGTCTCTATTTTCTGTGTGGTTGATCTGTCCTTTGGAGTGAGCAGTGTGTTGAAGACTATAAAATGAATGCATTGCATTCTATTTATCCCTTTAATTCTGTTAGTATTTGTTTCACATATGTAGGTGATCCTTTCTTGGTTGCATAGATATTTATAATAGTTATATCCTCTTGTTGGACTGTCCTTCTTTGTCTCTTATTACTTTCTTTCTTTTGAAGTCTATTTCGTCTGATACAAGTACTGCAACTCCTGCTTTGTTCTCCATATTAGATGCATTAAATATCTTTTTCAATCACTTTCCTTTCAGCCTGTGTATGTCTTTGGGTTTGATGTGAGTCTCTTGTAGGCAGCATATAGATGGCTCTAATTTTGTCATCCATTCAGTGATTTTACGCCTTTTGATTCTTGCAATCAGACCATTTCCATTTAGGGTCATTGTCGGTAGGTATGTACTTATTGCCATTGCAGACTGTAGATTCATGGTTACCAAAGGTTCAAGGTAATTCCCTTACTATCTAACAGTCTAATTTAACTTACTTCCTATGTTATTACAAACACAACCTAAGGATTCTTTTCTCTTTTTTCCTCCTTTTTCTTCCTCCTCCATTCTTTGTATGTTGTGCATCATAGTCTGTACTCTTTGTCTATCCATTGCATGACATGTGTTTAGCCTTAGGAATACTTCCATCTATAGGAGTCCCTCCAAAGTACACTGTAGGGCGGTTTGTGGAGGTAAATTCTCTCAGCTTTTGCTTATCTGAAGATTGTTTAATCCTTCCTTCAAGTTTAAATGATAACATTGCTGGGTATTCTTAGTTCGAGGCCCTTCTGTTTCATTGCATTAAATATATCATGCCACTGCCTTCTGGCCTGTAAGGTTTCTGTTGAGAAGTCTGATGATAGCCTGATGGGTTTTCCTTGGTATATGATCTTTTTTCTCTCTCTAGCTGCTTTTAAAAGTCTGTCTTTATCCTTGATCTTTGCCATTTTAATTATTATATGTCTTGATGTTGTCTTCCTTGGCTCCCTTGTGTTCGGAGATCTGTGTATCTCCATGGCTTGAGAGACTATGTCCTTCCCCAGATTGGGGAAGTTTTCAGGAATTACCTCCTCAATAACACTTATCTACCCCCTTTTCTCTCTTCTTCTTCTGGTACACCTATTATGCGAATACTCTTCCGTTCGGATTGGTCACACAGTTCTCTCAGTATTCTTTCATTCTTAGAGATTCTTTTTTCTCTCTGTGCCTGAGCTTCTTTGTATTCCTCTTCTCTAATTTCCATTCCATTTACCATCTCTTCTACTACATCCAGTGCTTTTAAACCCCTCCATTGTATGTTTCATTTCAGATATGGAATTTCTTAATGATTGAATCTCCATCTTAATTCATTCCTGAGTTCTTGAATATTTTTATGTACCTCCATAAACATGTTTATGATTTATTTTTATTTTGAACACTCTTTCAGGAAGATTGGTGAGTTCACTTTCATTTTACCTTTTTTCTAGGGTTTGTGAGATTTTGGTCTAAACCGCTTTCTTTAGACGTTTCATATTTCTGTGTGGTGCCCTCTAGTGCACAGGAGCTCCCATGTCTGGAGCTGCTCAGCCCCTGGAGTGAGGTTGGGGGTTGTAGCACAGCAGAGCTGGTGCCTGGGGGAAGGAAAGATCAGTTTCCTGATTCCTGTCTGTCGTGCCTGTCTCCCATATCAGACTCAGTGGGTGGAGCACACAGGTGTAAAGCCTCTGTGTTTTGCATCTCTAGCTGTTCTAGGCAAGGCCTCCCTCTGACTGGCATGACCCCAGCGCAGTGACTGCCCATTTGTGAGCTGGTGCTGTCAGGACAGGAGGAAGGCTTGGCAGGCTGCGTGTCACAGTGGGTGGACTCGGAGCTGAGTAGTCAGCCAGGCAGGTGGAGCACTTGAAGCTCCTCAAAGTTCCCAACCTGGTGGGCAGAGCACGTGCTGACAACCTTGTCCCCCTATCGCTTCTCCCCTGCAGCAAGCTCCGTGCAAACCCCGGCCCTTCAGCATCCATCTTGCTGGTAGGACACTTCTCAGACTGCCTGCCTTTCCCTTGTCCCAAAGCGGCCAGGTGTGGAACCTGTCCTCCAAAAACAGCTGGAATCTGTCTCTCAAGCACTCCCCCTGTCCCAGCTCCCAATCCTCGAGAGAATCACACAAGGTAGGTTTCTGCTTGAAACACAGACCCCCCAGGGCTACGTGTTCAGCAGTCCCAGGCTTCCAACCCCTCCCTCTTCCTCCCACAAGTGAGCTGCGGTGGGGGAAGGGCCTGGGTCCCACCGGATCAACGCTTTGGTACGTTACCCTGTTTGGTGAGGTCTACTCTGTTTGTGAGGTCTGTATGCACTCTGGTACAGCCTTCTTTCCTGTTGCTGTTTTAGGGTTAGTTGTATTGACTATATTTTCACAGTATCTGTGGTTTTGTGAGGAGTTCCCTGTCCCACCTCTCTTGCTTCCATCTTGAATCTCTCCTTACTGAGGCTCTTTTTTTGGCCTAGTATGTGGTCTATTCTGGAAAATGTTCCATGTGCACTTGAGAAGAATGTGTATCCTGCTGCTTTTGGGTGTAGAGTTCTGTACATGTCTGTTAGGTCCATCTGTTCTAGTGTGTTGTTCAGTGCCTCTGTGACCTTACATTTTTGTCTGGTTGATCTGTCCTTTGGAGTGAGTGGTGTGTTGAAGTCTCCTTGAATGAATGCATTACATTCCATTTCCCCTTTTAATTCTGTTACTGTTTGTTTCACATATGTCGGTGTTCCTGTGTTGGGTGCAAAGATATTTATAATGGTTATATCATCTTGTTGGACTGACCCCTTTATCATTGTGTAATGTCCTTTTTATCTCCTGTTACTTTCTTTGTTTTGAAGTCTATTTTGTCTGATACAAGTACTGCAACACCTGCTTTTTTCTCCCTATTGTTTGCATGAAATATATTTTTCCGTCCCTTTACTTTTAGTCTGTGTATGTCTTTGGGTTTGAGGTGAGTCTCTGATAAGCCACATCTAGACGGGTCTTGTTTTTTATCCATTCTATTACTCTGTGTCTTTTGATTGGTGCATTCAGTCCATTTACATTTAGGGTGATTATCAGTAGATATGTACTTATTGCCATTGCAGGCTTTGGATTCGTGGATACCAAAGGTTCAAGTGTATCTTCTTTACTATCTAGCCATCTAACTTTAACTCATTTATTACACTATTATAAACACAGTCTGATGAGCCTTTATTTCTCTCCCTTCTTATTCTTCCTCCTCCCCTCCTTATATGCTGGTGTTTTATTCTTTTGTTTCCCCTGACTGCTTTCATGCATGGCTGATTGTGTTTTTTAACTTTAGTTAGTATTTGGTTGTTCTCCTTTCTTTGCTGTGATTTTAGTTTCTCCAGTGACATCTATTCAGCCTTAGGAGTACTTCCATCTAGAGCAGTCCCTTTAAAATACCCTGTAGAGGTGGTTTGTGGGAGGTAAATTCCCTCAACTTTTGTTTATCTGGAAATAGTTTAACCCTCCTTCATATTTAAATGATAATCTTGCTGGATACAATATTCTTGGTTCAGGGCCCTTCTATTTCATTTCATTAAATATACTTTGTCATTCTCTTCCGGCCTGTAAGTTTTCTGTAGTGTCTCTGATCACTACTTTACGTGTATCCCATGGATCCTGACATATAGTTTCAGTAACTTTAATTTGATTCTCCTCTTTAACTCAAAAAATTTTTAAACCACAAACCCTTTCCTGGTAGAAAAGCCTTTCTCTTTTCAGTTTGTGTTAGCAAATTTAACTCCTGTTGCTTTGTGATTAGAGAGGACTCTTGGGCATTTCTATTTTGTGGAAGTGAATTATGCCAACCCTGTTTAACTTTTATCAATTTTGACAAGAATATATATTGTCTATTCTCAGAGCGTGTACACACACATATGTATATAGATACTGTATATATATATATATATACACATGTAGTTTACTTCATTATGTTGTTTAGAATTTCTACATCCCTTCCCAATTTTTTATACTACTTCATCTTTCTTACACTGAGACTGGTGTATTAAATCTCCCATTCTTACCATATTTTTAACTATGTCTCCTTGCTGTTTTGCTTCATCAACGTGTTTTCTGTGTTGTTTAGTGTATAAATGTTCCCAAGTGTTACATCTTCATTGTGAATCTTGGCTTTTATCATCAAGGTGTGTCCTTTTTCGTGTTACATGCTTTTAAAAATCTCATCCTGAACTACCGTGTTTTCTGAACAGTTTCTTCTTTACTCCTTCACTTTATTCTTCCATAGAACTTATGTCTTTCAGTGACTTCACCTTTATACCATCCCTGCCCCTTTAAATGCTATTATTCCAGATTCCTTTCCCTATAGTTTCCAATCTCACCTTCCAGGACACCGTTTCGTTATTTTCAGACTTATTCTGCTGAAGTTGTAGACCAACTTTAACCCCCTCACTATGTTCCTTATTCTGTATGTCTTGCAGCTTTTCTAGGTCTGTCTTTGCATGCCACAAAGCCTAGTGATGGGAGTGTGGCAGCCTGTGCGCTGGAAATTCAGTTTTGTTACTCCCAATTACATTGAACTTTGCACATTCTCTATGTTAAAGTAATGATCAGAGTGTGGCTTTTGTGTAGATTTACATTTTCCTTCTGATTAGTCTGTATCCTTTTGGGAGGAAATATATTGTGAGGAAGACAGCTCCATGGTCAACATCATATTCTGCTAACGTACCTGTGATTTCTAGGGGCATTTTATCGTGTGTGTGTGTGTGTGTGGTTGGGTGTGTGCATATGCACACACACACATACTTACACACACAAGCCTATTTGTATTCTATCCCTTTGGTAGAGTCACTAGAGGTGGTTGTCTGAATCACAGTATATTTATTCAATAAATATTTTGTGCATAACTGACATTGGAGGCAAACAGGAGACTGTAGATGTCCTCTTAGGATTTCTAAATATTCTTTACCCTGAAGCAGCTTCAAGAAGATGGACCCGAATACCGCAGGCACTCTGCTACAGCTTGCTGCAAAGAGTCTGCTGAGTAATGAGCTGGCAGCTGTCCATGCCCTGGATGAGCTCCCAAGAGACTTCTTTGTTCCACTGTTCATTCCTGCCTTCTTGGGTGGATATAAGTAGATACTAAAGGCAATGGTAAGGGTTTGGCCCTTTCGCTGTCTCCATATCGGAACACTGAGTGTACAAGGGTCATACTATGACATCTTGGAAGCCATGATTGATGGTCTGCAGCTCCTCTCTGTCCAGAACTCATCTTCCTGGTAGGACTATATCCTGTAGTGATAGAGTGAGTCAGCAGGAGAGTGTGCTGGAGCCTGGGGCAGGGGAATACCTAACAGTCTTCCAGAAGCAGCCAGGAGTGAATGCTGAAGATCTCTGTGGGGCTATTAGTCAAACACTTGAGGTCACCTTAACGACTCTAATATCTCACAGACTTTATTATAGAGTAGGGGTGACTGAGGATACTATGGGTGGATGTACCTGCTGAGTGTAATGACATAGAAGAAAGACATTGGCATTGATATAAGAACAGACCAGAGGTGAACAAAGTAAGGGGAAAAGAATGAAAGATAATGAATTTTTAGGAAAGGAATACTTGGTGAATGACATATGCTGTGAAAAACCAGGGATAAAGGGTATTGTGCCTTCTTCTCAACACTCATCTTGGGGGATTATATTAAAATAGGCTACCTCTCATGTGTTCTGTTTCCTCTCCTTACAGGGGCCCAAAACTGCAGCTCTTAGATTTAAGGCAGGACCACGAGTGTAAGATAATATGCTCTGAGATCACAATCAGATTCCCTTCCTGCTGTCATTCTTGTGCTTACTCTCAGAACTCTACTCTCAGAACAGAAGAAGCCCAGCCTACCGTCAGGTACCCCAGATTTGATAATTCAGAGTCGGAGCCTCACTCAGCCTTGGAAACTGTAGAATTACAGGTCGACCTCTCCTTCAATGGAACCTTGAGAACACAGCAATTTCTTTCCTTTCTTCAGCGTAAACTCAGGCAGAGCTTTGGGTCTTTGCACCTCTGCTGCAGAGATTTGGAAATTTTTAACATGCCTGCCTACAGAAGGATGCTTCAGTTTCTGAATCCACAATGCATTAATCACCTGTATGTGAATTTGGCTCATTTGAGGGAAGTCAACAATCTTGTGGCTCAGACAGCCCACCTGTACAGCCTTTGTCTGTCTAACATCCAGTTTACATGTTTTGCGGGGAGACGCTTCCACACTTTTCTCAACTGTCTTGGGAAGCTGGACAGCCTCCAAGAGCTCGACTTGTGTAACTTGTACCTCAGAGATCGATTGCACATATTTCTCAGGTGAGCAGACGGGAGGAACCTGGTTTCCCTGCATACCCTATGAGTAAGAGTAGAGAAGAGAGCATGCTTAGACATTCCTAAGCTCCTTGTAAAGTATTTCTCCTTCCACCTCAGCATGAGAAGTGCTGGGAATTAGCATTTGGCCAGGCTAGAGAGAGGTACTTCATGGTGAGGAGAAAGACAAGATTAGAAAAGGAAGCTGTGCTCATTCGTCCATTCATTCATTCAGCCAACTGTGTGTAGGCTGTATGATGAGTCTGTAAGTATTTTGGTAAAAGTCTCAGTCCTAGTGGCATCTACAGCTCTCTAGAGAGCAAGAGGAGGCATTCAGATAGGAAAAAGTTTTATGCTGTAACACTGATACACATCCTCCTGGACTGGCCACAGTAGTTAACACTGCCAGATCCTCTTGCTCCTGTGTTTTCCCCAAGGCGTAGACACTGAATGGAGAATCTATCATCTGGGAACCAGTCAAAGGGAGCCTTCAGTTGCCTGCTTTCCCAGACCTATCCTCGCCATATACGTGAACAGGAGTCGCCATTGATGATGATGTCAATACTAAGTGCATACACATTTTTTCACTTAATCTGCGGCACAACTCTGTAATGATGATCACTGGTGTGCACATTTTAAAGATTAAGAACATGTGTCTTAGAGTGGGAAAGTAAGTTTCTCATGGCCACAAATACATTTTGTCTGATTGCAAAGCCCACATGACTAAGGACTGTTGCAAAATAGGTACAGAAATGACCACGGGGGAGAGACTGGGCTGGGACTAAACCAAACCAAACAGGAATAAGATAGGTACAATTTAGTTTAGTCTAGGCCTTAGGTGTGTATTATTTATGGCTCACTGCCCTGGTCCAATACTCATTCTTCTGAAATAACCTTTCTCTTTCCTTTCTGCAGAGTTCTGCCACCTCAGATGGAGACATTGAATCTGTCTCTCTGTGGCCCGTCTAACAAAGATGTCACCATCTTGTCCCAGAGCTCTCAGGCCACGCACCTAAGGCAGTTGGATCTCAGTCACAACCATATATTTTCAGAGGCTTATGAGCCCTTCCAGGCTCTGCTAGAAAGGGCCTTGGGTACCCTGCAGCATCTGGAAATAAATGATTGCCTGTTAACTGACTCCGCTCTCTCTGCTCTCCTGCCAGCTCTGAGCCACTGTTCGTGCCTCCGTGTTCTTAGCTTTGCCTTCAACCACATTACAATGCCTGTGCTCATGAGCCTTCTGCAGCACCTAACATCCTTGATGGAGGTGAAGCAAACTAGGACAAATACTAACGGAATTATAGGGGGAAATAGAATACAATGCATTCATTTTAGGAGACTTCAACACAACACTCTCCACAAAAGGACAGATCAACCAGACAGAAAATAAGTAAAGAGACAGAGGCAATGAACAACGTATTAGAACAGATGGACCTAACAGACATCTACAGAACACTTCATCCAAAAGCAACAGGATACATGTTCTTCTCAAGTGCACATGGAACATTTTCAAGAGTAGATCATATATGACGCCACAAAAAGAGTCTCCATAAATTAAAAAACATTGAAAATTGTACCAACCAGCCTTTCAGATCACAAAGGTTTGAAACTAGAAATAAATTACACAGAGAAACCGAAAAAGCCCACAAACACATGGAGGCTTAAAAACATGCTCCTAAATAATCAATGGATCAATGACCAAATAAAAACAGAGATCAAGCAGTATATGGAGACAAATGACAGCAATAATTCAACACCACAAAATCTGTGGGATGCAGCAAAGGCATTCTGGCCTTTCTAGTCCTCATTCTATTCCTTTAACTCACACTTTGTGTGGATTGTCTGTTAAGCAAAAAGTACTAGCAACACTTCTTACACAAAGTGGATTTGGGTTTGCCTGTGATAGAGTTTTATATTTTGTTTGACTTTTTATTCTTCATTTCATTTTTCTAGAAATTTATCTTTAGAGTATTTCACAAAATTATCATTTTGTGGCAGAGTTTAACAGGTCTTTCACCACTGATAGTTTGAGAAGCACTGCTGTAGAATTAAGTACTGAAGGTGGTGGTTCTTGTATTAAAGGTCAGACCCATCCCCCATGTGGCTCCATCATCAAATCCACATTCTTTTTTTTTTGTTAAGGTATTATTGTTATACACTTTTATGAAGGTTTCACATGAAAAAACAATGTGGTTACTACATTTACCCATATTATCAAGTCCCCCCTCATACCCCAATTCAGTCACTGTCCATCAGTGTAGTAAGACGACACAGATTCACTGTTTGTCTTCTCTGTGCTACACTGTTTTCCCCGTGATGCCCCACACCATGTGTACTAAACATAATACCCCTCAATCCCCTTCTCCCACCCTCCCCACCCGCCCTCCCACACCCCTCCCCTTTGGTAACCATACTAGTCCTTCTTGGTCTGTGAGTCTGCTGCTATTTTGTTCCTTCAGTTTTGCTTCGTTGTTATACTCCACAAATGAGGGAAATCATTTGGCACTTGTCTTTCTCCGCCTGGCTTATTTCACTGAGCATAATATCCTCCAGCTCCATCCATGTTGTCAGAAATATTTTTAACATGCTCTCTTTGCATTGTATTTTAAGTAAAAATTTAACTTTCTTCTTTATAACCTGTCACCATTTCATTAATAGAAAAACATTTATTCCCTAACAGTCTGAAATTAAGTACTTTTGGAAGCCTGTCCATTTGGTTTGGTAGCTCACTGATGATCTCAGTTTCTTCCATTTTCTGAATCCATAAGTCCTTTTGGGGCAAGAGGGGTGGGTTTAATTTCTGTAATTTATACTTTCCACAAGTTCACACATTTTATCAATATTTTCAATTGTATCATCATAGATATTTGGAAGACATATCCTTTACAATGAATAATGTTTCCTCTATTATTCCCTTTTTCCCCCTAAGGTTACTTAGATGTGTAATTTAGTAATATTTTCCAGTCAACAGCTTTCATATTTACTCACCAATTATACAGTTTAGGGTATTTTTCTAAGATCTAAATATTGTCAAGAAAACTTTAAACCTGGTTAATGTTTAAGGGTATTTTACATTTTGATAAATATATCTATTGCTGTTTATGTTCTGTACTTGGAGACTGATATTGCCAATTTTCCTTTTTTACAATTCACTGAGGTTTTTTTTAATAAGAATTGGAAAGAGTGGCTTCTCAGCCCGCTCCCTTGTTTTCCGAGGGCTCTTCCCCCAAATTGAAGAGATCCTGCTCAGCTAGAGTGGCTTAGCCCAGGACACTAGATTCTGGGTTGGTAGACAAACGGCCCAAGTCCGGCCACTGTCAATCCTCAGGCATCGCAGGCCCAAGTTTTGGAGGTCAGCCTCTCAAGGAACTAAAGCTGAAATTTCTACAGTTTATGTGCTCTGGATGCCATCTTCAAAATGCTATCTCTGGAGGCTACAGAAAGCGTTTGGACAGTATGATTATTGCATGCCTCCTAATTGGCTTTTGCTAGGTAGAATTATCCAATCACATTTAACGTCGTGTGCCTTCATTACATTTCATCCAATCAGATGTTGTGTGTGCTCGAGACCTTATTTGAATACAGGGCCACTCTAAACCCCAACCACCATTCTCTTTCACTTCGGGTTGCGGGAAGCTAGGGCAGGCATGGCTCGACATTCTTCTAAAATCTAAATCTATCTTTAGCGGGAAGGAACTCAAGAAAGCCACTACGAAAACAAGGGGAAGGGGACCATGTGAAAGCCATGACAAGAGACAGTTATTCCACATATGTGTACAAGGTTCTTAAGTAGATTAATACTGGTATTAAATGTCCTTAGCATCGCGAACTATGTTTCTTAATGAGGCGATACCGTTGAGTCCATTTCAGAGTATGTTTCCCTCCTGGCCCACCACACGAAGTGCTGCGCCATCACCTCCAGAGAGATCCTGACCGCCAAGTGTCTGCTTCCCGTGGACCCTGGCAAGCAGCCGCATCGGAGGCCAGGAAGGCCGATAGCAGACAGGCCAGGCGCAAATGAGCTGCCTCAGGACTAACTGAGCACAGCAACCCAAAGACTCTTCAGAGCCACTGCACTTGGCAGGAAAAGACCTGTCACGCTAAAATGCGGGACCCGCTCTGCTTTCTGGACCTGTGCCATTCTGCCCATCTTTAACACATTTGTACGCTGAACAAACATTATCAATACTTGAGTACGTCTGTAGTGCCATTTGCCCCATGGAAAATCGTGAGTTTTCCTCGCTCATATTTCATTTCATAGCTTTTCTAAATGGCCATTTCTGTTAGTTAATTTATTTAGGTCAACCTTTAAGGAGATATATTTGTTATGACATTTACCTTTTTCAGTTTCATTCGCTCACGAGTGTCTGGTGGAATTTCCCAGAAATTTATTTCACGCAATGTGGCAACAGATAAAGAGCAGAAGCAGATAAAAGAATCCTTCTGACTTCTGTTAGGCCAGATATTAAGGACATTTTCAAATATCTAAAAATGTCAATATACTCTCTACTTTTTTAGAAAAAGTATTTTTCGTATGAATTTATAATTTACATTAACAAGATGTAATGGGGTTTTTATTATGATTTTAAAATTATTTTAAATACATATGAAAATTCTGTTCTATTGTTTTTTACAGTAAATACTGGTAGATATAACCCACATAAAAGTTTTTTGGGTTCTCATTAATTTTTCAAAATGTAAAGTTGTCCTGAGACCATAAACAGTTCTAGATATTTACTCATTTTGGTGCAATCAGATCAACTAAAAATAGCTAATTTTAAGGCATCTTTTGACAATGACCTAAATATTGTCAATTTTATTTTAATATATCTATGCTCCAACTTTTTATAATAGCCAAGATATGGAAGCAACCTAAGTGTCCATCAGTACATGAATGGATAAAGAAGATGGGGTACATATACACAATGGACTACTATTCAGCCATAAGAGAGAAACAAATCCTACCATTTGCAACAACATGGATGGAGCTGGAGGATATTATGCTCAGTGAAATAAGCCAGGCAGAGAAAGACAAGTGCCAAATGATTTCCCTCATTTGTGGAGTATAACAACGAAGCAAAACTGAAGGAACAAAATAGCAGCAGACTCAGACTCCAAGAAGGAACTAGTGGTTACCAAAGGGGAGGGGTGTGGGAGGGCGGGTGGGAGGGTGGGAGAAGGGGATTGGGGGGTATTATGTTTAGTACACATGGTGTGGGGGATCACTGGGAAAACAGTGTAGCACAGAGAAGGCAAACAGTGAATCTGTGTCATCTTACTACACTGATGGACAGTGACTGCATTGGGGTATGGGTGAGGACTTGTTAATATGAGTAAATGTAGTAACCACATTGTTTTTTCATGTGAAACCTTCATAAGAGTGGATATCAATAATACCTCAATTTAAAAAATACCGGTTAAAAAAATATATCTATGCTCCAATTTGTTCAAAAAAGTGAGTTTTGCTCAATAATGTTGCATTATACCACTATATATAGTCAGTTCTTCTAGTTTTTTCTATGCCAAACTTTCATGATGTCTGTAATATAGACACTGTTATTTACCTTTTTCACTCTCATTCTGTCACAAATGTGTAGCAGAACTTTCCAGACACATTATGTACCATAATGACATCAGATTCAGTGCAGGAGTCTATATATCAAACCAACAGACTTCTATTAGGATAGGTATTAAAGAAATTTAAAAAATTTCAATACCCATCTCCTAAAACATGGTATTTATTTAATTAAAGTATTGTTGATATACAATCTTTAGTTGGTTTCAAATGTACAACACAGTGCTTCAACAGTTACTTATATTATTAAATCCTCACCCCCTCTAGTGCAGTTACTATCTATCAGTGTGGAAAGATGTTACAGAATCATTGACTATATTTTCCATGATGTACTACTATCCATGACCTGCTTATATTGTGATTGCAAATTGTGCCCCTTTATCCCCCTCCCACCACACCAGCCCCAACCCCTCACCCTTGGTAACCACTAATCACTTCTCAGTGTCTATGAGTCTACTGCTAGCTCCTTCTATTTTCCTTTGGTTTTATATTCCACAAATAGTTGAAATCATATGGTATTTGTCTTTCTCTGCCTGGCTTATTCACTGAGCATAAGCCATGTAGATCCATCCATGTTGTTGCAAATAGCAGGATTTCTTTTATTTTTTATGGCTGAATAATATTCCATTGTGAATATGTACCACCTCTTCTTTATCCATTCATCTACTGATGGACACTTAGGTTGCTTCCATATCTTGGCTATTGCAAATAGTGCAGTGATAAACAGAGGGTTGGGTATATTTTTTTGAATCAGGGATTTTGTTTTCTTTGGGTAAATTCTTAGGAGTGGAATTACTGGATTGAATGGTATTTCTATTTTTAGTTTTTTGAGGAACCTCCCTATCTGCTTTCCACAGTTGTTGCAACAATTTACATTCCCACCAATAGTGCAGGAGGGTTCCCCTTTTTCTGCATCCTCACCAGAACTTGTTATTTCTTGTCTTTTGATAGTAGGCATTCTAACTAGTGTGAGGTGATATCTCACTGTGGTTTGAAATTGCATTTCCCTGATGATTAGTGATGCTGATGGAGCATCTTTCATGTGCCTGTTGGCCATTTGTATTTCTTCTTTGGAGAAGTGTCTCTTCAGGTCTTCTGCTCATTTATTAATTGGGTTATTTGTTTTTTCAGTGTTGAAGTGTCTAAGTTCTTTATATATTTTGGGTGTTAACCCCTTATCAGATGAGTCATTTATGAATATATTCTCCCATACTGTAGGATGCCTTTTTGTTCTGCGGATGGTGTCCTTTGCTGTACAGAAGCTTTTTGGTTTGATGTAGTCCCACTTGCTCATTTTTTATTTTGTTTCCCTTGCCTGAGGAGATGTGTCCAGGAAAAAATTGCTCATGCTCACATTCAAGAGATTTTTGGCTATGTTTTCTTCAAAGAGTTTTGTGGTTTCATGACTTATATTCAGGTCTTTGATCCATTTCAAGTTCACTTTTGTGTATGGAGTTAGACAATAATCCAGTTTCATTCTCTTACATGTAGCTGGCCAGTTTTGCCAACACCAGTTGTTGAAGAGGCTGTCATTTCCCCATTGTATATCCATGGCTCCTTTAACATATATTGATTGACCATATATGCTTGGGTTTATATCTGGGATCTCTATTTTGTTCCATTGATCTATGGGTCTGTTCTTGAGCCAGTAACACATTATTTTGATTACTATAGCTTTGTAGTAGAACTTGAAGTCAGGGAGCATAATCCCCCCAGCTTTGTTCTTCTCTGTCATGATTGCTTTAGCTATTCAGGGTCTTTTGTGGTTCCATATGAATTTTAGAACTATTTCTTCTAGTTTGTTGAAGAATGCTGTTTGTATTTTGATAGGGACTGCATTGAATCTGTAAATTGCTTTGGGTAGAATGGCCATTTTGAAATATTCTTCCTATTCATGAGCACAAGGTAGATTTCCATTTTTTGATATCTTCTTTAATTTCTGTTATGAGTGTCTTGTAGTTTTCAGATTATAGGTCTTTCACCTCCTTGGTTAGATTTATTATTCTTTTTTGTACAATTTTAAATGGAATTGTTTTCCTGATTTCTCTTTCTGCTAATTTGTTGTTAGTACATAGGAATTCAACAGATTTCTGTGTATTAATTTTGTATCCTGCAACTTTGCCGAATCTAGTTATTAGTTCTAATAGTTTTTTGGCGGAGTCTTTATGGTTTTTTATGTATAATATCATGTCTTCTGCAAAGAGTGACAATTTAAATTCTTCCTTACCAATTTGGATGCCTTTTATTTCTGTGTGTTGTCTGATTGCCGTGGCTAGGACCTCCAGTACTATGTTGTATAAAAATTGTGAGAGTGGGCATCCTTGTCTTTTTCCTGATCTTAGAGGAAAAATTTCAGCTTTTTGCTATTAAATATCATGTTGGCTGTCGGTTTGTCATATATGGCCTTTGTTATGCTGAAGTACGCATCCCTTATACCCATTTTGTTGAGAGTTTTTATCATGAATCGATGTTGAAAAAACATGACATTTTTTAGGAAATACCTTTTTTGTATTAACTTGCATTTTCGTATACATGATATAATGGATATTTTTGTAAGCTTTAAATGAATGAAAAATAAATATTAAAATTCTCAGTTTTAATATTAAATGGTAAATACTGACAGATATAACCCACATAAAAAACTTAAAACTCTGTACTTTTTCAGTATGTAAAGTTCTCTGAGACCAAAACTACTCCAGATATTGTTTGCAGTGTAATCAGATCAACTGGAAATAGTTGGCCTCTTTTTCAGTGGTTTCTCTGCGTAAGGGAATTGTTGCCCCTGCCCTGCCCTGCCCTACCAAAGTTCATTTGCATATTTGTAGATAGGAATTATTTCCATTGCTCTAAATTGCCTGAAACTTGCTGTTATAAAATAGCTCCTATAGAATCAAAATCAAATAACCCAGAATGTTGCACACATAATTTTCCTTTGAAGAACAATTTTTCTCTATAGACTCCCCAATTTTGATAAACAATAATCTCAAAAAAAGATTATTCTTGATAATTACATAAGGCTGCACTCATTAGATTTGGCTTTATTATTAGCTGAGGCAAGAATGTTAATTTACTATGTAACCCTTCTTTGGTTATCTTTGCCAAAACTTTTCATAATTATCACATTGGACTTTTGTTTACTGTGGTAAAATATACATAACATAAACTTTACCATTTACACCATTTTTTTGGTGTACAGTTCAGTAGCATTAGGTACATTCACATTGTGCGACCATCACCACCATCCATCTCCGGATTTGGCCATCTTCCCAAACTGAAACTGTACCCATTAAAAAATAGCTTCCTGTTCTCTTCTCTCCTCAGTTCTTGTTATTCTAGTACTTTATATATTCTAATATAACCACTATTCTACTTTCTCCATGAATTTTACTACTCTAGGTACTTCATATAAGTGGAAATCATACAATATTTGGCCTTTCTTATCTGGCGTACTACACTTATCATGTTTTCAAGATTCATTTATGTTTCAGCATGTGTTGTAATTTTATTCATTTTTAAGGATGAATAATATTCTATTGTATGTATGTACTACATTTTATCTATCATTCTTTGATGAACACTTGTTTTGTTTCTACCTTCTGGGTATTATGGATACTACTGCTATGAACACTGGTATACAAACATCTATCAAACCCCTGCTTTCAGTTATTTTGGGTATGTACCCAGAAATGGAATTGTTAGATCATATATTAATAGCATGTTTAACTTTTTGAGGAAACACCACACTATTTTCATGCTGGTGGGTGGCCCTCCACCTGGAAGAAAATATGTGAAATGAAGAACTCCACAAGAAAAAAGCAACATATGCTTCACCTGACCAGATCTGTGTGTACTAAGTGACTGTGATATGTAGGCCTGCCTCTCTGGAATAACTCTGAGATTTCTTAAACGACATTTTTCGGGTCTGTATCTATTTCACTCAGTTACATAATTATGGACAGTCTCTTTAGTTCTCTGCCTCAGATGGCAGACTGCTTAGCATGGCCTGTGGTTTTACCATGTTCACACTCCCAGGCCAGCTTATCTCGCAGAACCCTAGGACACCTCCCCGGGTCTCTGTGATCTGATAATACCCCCCTACTGCCTCTTCAAAGCAAAAAAAATTCCCGACGACAGGGACGTTCTTTATTCTAACAACCCTGACAGACTTCCGCCAATTGCTCGGGTCCTCATCTATAGGCTTAAATTATCATGTTTTTTTTCACGTGGTAGCCTGAGAAGCAAATGTCAGCAAAATGCCAGTGGGTGGAGGGCAGTTGCAGAGGCATTTTGGGTGTGAAAGTCCTGCCTGTGCCACGCGATTGCCATAGAAACATGACGTCATTGTAGCAACAGTGACAACTTTTTAGTAGAGACACACATGGCTCCAGGAGGAGAGCAGGTCCCGCCTTCAGGTGTTGGGGACTGAGCTGAGGGTGCGGGGCTCTGCGTTGGAAGCTGACCGCCCACCGGGAGGGAGAGACAAGGGGACCCAGATCCTGGGCGTCTCTGTTTGCTTGGGGCCTCGCCGCCCCAGCCGGCTCGTCGGCAAAGCCACAGGCCCCACCCAGCCCCAGGCTTAGGGTGTGGACTTGTACACCTGCCCTGCCCTCAAGGTGGGCAGCGTTATTGTCTGTTTGCTAGGGCTGTTTACAGTGAAGTCATGGGTTATGCTGAGATACCCTTGCAGAACACTCAAACATTCCAGGCGAAGTTGCTCCCGGCCTTTTGACCTTTAACTGATCTCACTGAAGATGTCTATATTCCTAGTCTGGTATCTTTATCCTAGAGAGTTAGTGTGACCTTGACTTTGCATAATGCTGAACACAGAGTTTTGATAGGGACTACATTGTTACATTGCTTTGACTGTAAATGTCCTGCCTTGCTTTTTTTCAGAGGCCCTCACCCTACTGTGACTACACCCACGGTCCCTATCTCAGTTGTAACACGGTGTGGTAATGATCAGTACCAAGTGGTATCGGTGTCATGGTCACTAACCCAGTGCCTAGCATGGTGCAGGGCACATACTTACTCCCGAAAAGCATGGTCATGGCTGGATGTGTCTCTCCCCATGCAGCTCTTCATGCCGGTGGCCCAGCTCCTCTCAGGCATCTGAAGGAGGCTGCTTCTGAGGATCAGTGTCCTGATGGTCACTGAAGCTCCTCCTCCAGGTTCAAGGGCAGCAGTCCTCAGGAGACCCCAATACCTCACATCCCTGGTGGGATACGACACCTGGCTCAAGTGAGTTCATAGCTCTGAGCAAAAGCCTGTTGTGGCATAGCTCCTGTGAGGTTCACAAATTAGCCTAACAGGAGAGAAGGTCCATGGGTCTCATCCTGGGAGAAGAGATTAGCAGGTGGCATTTCATTCCCTCAGCAGCTCCATGCTGTGTAGTAGCCCTTGCGGCCCATCTTAGACATGCCATCTTTGGAGAAAAGGGACCAATTGTGCAGTTTGAGAAGGAAGTGGGTCTTCCACGTGCATTTGCCAAAAACACATCTAAGTTATTCTCACTGTATAAATAATCAGTAATTCCTATGTATCTCATATTTGGATGTGGACATCGTTTGATGGTTTTAGCCATTTGACATAGTAAGATAGATTTTTCCCTGGTGACATTAGTTTATATTATATAATGACATTTCTTAACGAGCCATAGCTTTCTCCATTGTGATTTTAAAATGTCAGGTACTAGAACTTAATATTTTAAAATATATCAGTTACCTAGAGTTTGCCTGATTGTAATGATACTTAGCATCCTTCTCTGCATAACCAGTTAATCTTAAATATCATTATGACTATTTTCCTAGGATACCATATTTTTGGTTCTGTACTGAAGGAAATGGACATCAACTTTCTCCAAATATTTGGATAAATTATTTTTGAAATGATTATTTCTATTTTCATTATATGTATTATGCAGCAATAATTTGATTAGACATAGTGTGGATATGTGAATAGCAGAGCATAATCCTAGGATCTGTCACATGACTAATGGCATCAGTGAATTGTGAATATGTAAATATATGTCAAGTAGTTTATTGAGGTATGGTTGACATTCAATACACTGTGGATATTTAAAGCATATTATTTAAGTTTTCATAGATGAATGCAAGTGTGAATCCAGTACTACAGTTAAGATACAGAACATGTACAGCAACTTCAAGAAATATTTTCCTGCCCCTTTGTAATACCCCCATGTACCTCTCTCTAGCTGCCTTCTCCTTGCCAGCCTACCCATTTTCCGGCCACCACTGGTGCACTGTCAGTATAGACTTGTTTTCTTTTCCTATAATTTTGTTTGAGTGCAGTCATATTTTGTGTATTCTTTTTTTGTCTATCTTCTTTCCTGCAACGTTATTATTTCAGATTTCTCCATTTGCTGCATGTACAAATAGTTCCTTTTATATTGCTGACTAATACGCCATTATATGGATATATCATAATTTGTTTTATCCCTTCACCTGGTAACAGATATGTGGGTTGCTTCCCAGTAGGGACTCTTGTCGATAAAACTGCTATGGTATTTGGTTGTAAGTGTTTGTTAGACATATTCTTTCTCCTAGGTAAATACATAGTGCAACAGCTGAACAGTATGGTTTGAGTATGATTAACGTTGTAAGAAACTGACTATCTCTTTTCCATATTGGTTCCAAGCATTGACAGCTGCAGTGTTAGAATTCCATCCTCCACATCCTTGCCAGGCCTTGGTATGGCCAGTCTGTTCACTTCAGCCCTTCTCAGAGGGCTGAGGTGGGATTATATTTCCCTAATGACTGATGGTGTTCAGCATGTATTATTTGACACCTGTGTATCTTGTTTGGTGAAGTACCTGTTCAAATCTTTTACTCACTTACTTACTGGAGTGTCTCTTCTTTTCATTGAGCATTGTGAGATTTTTTTCTGGATACAAGACGTTTATCACATAAGTGATTTGTAAATATGTTCTCACAGCTAGTGGCTTATCTTTTAATTGTCTCAACAATACCTTAGGAAGAATAGAAGTTTTTAATTGTAAGGAAGTTAAGCTTATCAATTTTGTCATTTATGATTTGGTTTTGCTTTTGATGTCATATCTAAGAAATCTTCACCTAGCCAAAGAGCACAAGTATTTTTTCCTGTGTTTTCATCCAGGAATTTTATAATTTTAGCTTTTATGTTTAGGTTCATGATGCATTTTGAGTTTATATTTCTAGGTGGTGTATTCCATGGATCATAGTTGATGTTTGTGCATATGGATATCCACTTCTCCTCACACCTTTTGTTGAGAATATTATCCTTTCTCCCCTGAATGATGTTTGTAGCTTTGTCGAAAATCAGTTGTCCATACATGGGTGGGTCCATTTCTGCACTCTTTATTCTGTTGCTTTGATCATCTGCATCTCTACCTTCATTCGATACCACACTCGATTACTGTAGATTTGTAGTGCATCCAGAGGTAGTACTTGTCCTCCAACTTTGTTCTTCTCTTTCAAAGTAGTTTTCATAGTTATTTTCAGAGGCTAGGCCCTTTGCATTTTAACATATTTTTTAGAAAAGCCCAATAATTTTTTTTTTATGGTAAGATTTATATTGGAGCTGCCTTGACTCTATAGATCAAATTGGTGAAAATAGACAACAATACCGAGTCCTCTGATCCATGGAGACAGTGTGTCCTTCTGTATTTAGGCCTTGTACAATTTCTCTCCGCTATGGACTTTCATATCTGTGGACATAGATGTGCTACATATATTACCTTTATGTATTCATACTCTTGGATGCTACTGTCAGTGGTAGAATTTTTTATTAAAATATCAAGGTGTCATATTTTCACTGAACCGTCAGGAGTCACTGTTGCTATGGAATCCTTTTGGTTGACAGCATAGGTATTCTAGGGTGGAAAAGATTCTTGAGGTTTTACACCTGTATTAGTCTGGGGTCTCTATAGGAACAGACCCTTATAGGATGTTTTTATACAGATTTTTACTTTGAGGAATTGACTCATGAGATTGTGGAGCCTTGGCAAATTAAAAATCAGATGGGAGAACTGGGAGGCTGCAGAGTCAAGAAAAGGTTAAGTTGGAGTCTGCAGGCAGTCTGCTGGTGAGTGATGAAGGAATGATGCAGGTGAAGTCCAAGGGCAGTGTCCTGGCTGTATTCCCTCTCGCTCAGGGGAGATGAGTCCTTTGTTCTCTTTAGGCCTTCAGCTGATTAGATGAAGCCTATCTGCTTTACTCAGACCACAGATTTCAATGTAAAACTTCACCCATAACTCTCTCATAGACACAAACAGGATAATGTTTGATGATACCTGGGCACTGTGGCGACACCAAGCTGACACATAAATTCACTATCACAATATTCATTTGCCTAGATTTCCTTCTCATCTTTTAGATATTATTGGCGATATACTCAATTTAGTGCAACGAATGAGAAGCCACCCACAGTGGGGCTGTACCATTGTATTGATGATGTCATGGTCACGTCTGATTTTCTTTCAGATCTAGAAGGTGCAGCACCTAGACTGCTGAAACATCCACAGAAGAAAGGGTGGACTATGAACACTACCAAGGTTCAGGGACCTGGTTTGTCTGTCAAATTCTTGGCGGTCATCTGGTCAGGTAAGACCAAAGTTATACCCGAATCAGTTATAGACAAAGTCTAGACCTTTCCTATACCTACAACTGTAGCATTGTTACAGGAATTTTGGGGGTCTTCTAGGCTACTGGAGAGTGTTTATCCATCACGTGGCATAAATTCTGAAGCCTTTATACCGGTTGGTACGAAAGGGCGTCAGGTGGGACTGGGATGAGACATGTACACCTGCCTTTACTACAGCAAAACGGGAAGTCAAGGCCATGCAGGCCTTGAGTGTGATAGACCCATCAAGGCCCTGTGAGCTGGATCTTCATGTGACTGAAGATGGTTATGGATGGGTTCTCTGTCAGCAGCTTGAACAAACTTGCCAAACTATTGGATTCTGGTCACAACTCTGGAAAGCGGCAGAGGTATGAAACACTTTGATAGAAAAACAACTGGCTGCCATGTATCACGCCTTGCTGGCTACAGAACCCATCACTGCAATGGCCCTGATAAAGGTGATAACCACCTATCCCATCTTGGTGTGGGTACAAGACTGGACCCAAAAGCCAAGGAGTGGCATGGCACAAACACCCACACTAGCCAAGTGGGGTGCTTACCTACAGCAGCGTAGTGCCCTGTGTAGCAGCCCCTTGAGTGAAGTACTCCAACACTTATTTGGGACAGTGATGTATACTAGGGAAAAGCTTTTGAACCATTAGTAGCAGAGAGTCCCTGGTGGGAGAGAAGAGCCCCTATACCCAAATATGCATGGTACAAAAACGGCTCCAGCCTTGGGCCGACCCTAAAATGGAGGGCTATAGCTTTCCATCCTAAGACTGAGAAAACATGGATGGAAGATGTTGAGGTGAAGAGCAGCCAATGGGCAGAGTTGCAGGACTTGTGGCTTGTGATAAGCCAGGCGTCCTCTCCTATAGTTGTCTGCACTGACAGCTGGGCTGTCTATTAGGGCTTGACCCTGTGGCTACCAACCTGGTACCATGCCAACTGAATGGTTGGTCACCGACCCCTTTGTGGGTAAGAATTTTGACAAGACTTATGGGCCTGTGTTCAGACTAAAATAATTACAGTATACCATGAGACAGGTCACTTGCCACTGGCATCCCCAGGAAATGATGAAGCAGATAAATTGGCCCAGAAACATTGGTTAGAAGGAAAGTCTGCCTCTGATGTAGCCCAATAGTTACACCAGCGACTGTTGCATGTGGGGCAAAAGACAATGTGGGCTGTAGCCTGTTGGTGGGGCTAGCCATTGACCTTTGAAGAAGTTACTTGAGCATGGCAGGAGTGTGTCGTGTGCTCCAAAAGGTACTTATACTGGGTTCCACAGCAACATGGGACAGTAGCTAAGGGGCCTATACCCCTCGTCAGGTAGCAGACAGACTATATTGGGCCAGGCCTCTACCTGTGTCAGAAGGATATCAGTATTCCATGACTTGTGTGGACACAGCTACTGGACTTCTGGTTGCATTTCCAACCATTTGTGCAGACAAGTAGACGACCAAAAGAGGCCTGGAGCATCTCTTTGCTGCCTATGGCCGACCACAGGTAATTGAGAGTGATCAGGGCACCCATTTTACTGGACATACACTGCAAGAATGGGTGCAACAGCTGGGAATCACATGGAAGTTTCATGTGCCATACAATCCTACCACAGCAGGCATGATATAGAGGCACAATGGCTTGTCAAAATCCAGACTAAAGTCAGATACCAATAGTCTGTGGGGATGGTCAGCCCGCTAAGGCACTGTGCTGTGGCATTTGAACGAGACCCCGAAAGGGAGCCCTGAGCCCCATAGACATGTTAACACATAATCCTGCCTCCCCTATACAACTGCAAAGACAGAGCTAGGAAGAATCACTGAAGCCGAGGTTTGTCTCCTAGAATATCTTTCTGCCATCACCAAGTGTACCAAACCCCAGAGACTCCATTGAGTGGTCGTGGCCTTGTACCTTTTGACACATGCACCAATGATGGCTGGCTCTCCTGGCACCTTGATGACAAGGCCAGGAAGCTGGCCTCCTGTGTATTCCTGAAATAACAGCAGGGTGGCCCCCAAAGGTCACAGTAGTATATCCTGAACGGTCAGAAGGTAGGAGCATCTTACCAGGGAGTTTTGTTTTATCAGTATGGCCAGTGCATGCAACTCCAGTAGCACTATATATACACACTTCTGTAACCCCCATGGGGAAAGTAGTAAAATTATGGTATACTAGACCTAGAGGGGACCACCTTCCTGCTACAGTCCTGTCACAGGACCACTCTCTTGCATTCATCCTACCTGATGGACAAGATTTGCCTATGTTGGTGTCATTAAAACATATATCTGATTGCCCCTAGGTCTTTGTGGATTGGGAACTTCGTCTGGCTTGAGGATTGTTGTGATTTTTTATTAGGAACCTCCTCTGGCTTGAGGATTATTATAATTTTAGTTACCTGTATCAAAAGGTTGTTGTATCTTAATTTCTGTTATTATCTCTAAGTTGTTTTTATCCTCTGTTGCTGTTGTGGAATCTGGTTACAGTGGTCCACCTTTCTCACACAGGGAGTATTGTGGAAGACTGAAAGTGTGTAGATTGTAAGGCGAGAATCCTGGAGGGGTGGAGTGTAGGGAAGTTGGGGTTGCTATGGCCAGGAAACTCACTGAACTTAAATGACCTGATGATGTAACCGACCTGTTGCTAGGCTACCACTTCCATACCTTTAGGCAATAAGCTATTATTGCACTATATAGAGAGCTCAGCCCAGTGCTCTGGGCAGAGGCAGAGATGCTAGTGCTTGACCTACTGCCAGGAGAACAAGCTGGGTAATAAACCCTTTCACCACAAAGGATATTTGCTGTCATTTTCTTTGGTCTCATTGAATCCATAGCAAACTTGCGTGGGGCTGAAATCCTTTGGCAAGACAATTGCCGGAGTCAATAGGATTCATTGTTGACCAAGGAAAAAAACAGGCTGCCCTTATGGGAGGGGCTCTTCAGCCAGCTGCTGCTGTGAATGGGGAGACAGTGGATTGTCCCCAAATGGGTTTGTGGTCTGAGGTGGCTTGCCTCCTAGAGGACTGGGCCCCACCCCAGGACTGGAGGCAAGTGGAGGTGATACCTGAGGCAGTATATATAGCCCTTGGTATAGTAAGTAGGTCTTTTGAGAGACAGAGTGCCCTTGAGGCAGTGGGGACTGTGGGTTGGGTGCTTCTCACATGATTTAAAAAGTCTACAGAAGAGAAGGACATGCTTGTGAAAAATACCCACGAAATGGTGGCACGAGAACGCGAGCTGCAACCTTCTGTGGATTCCCAGAAGAAGGAAATGGGATTAATGTGAGAGGAGGCAGCATGAGAACGCCAGCAGCGAGGTGCCGTTGAACAGGTAAAAGATTCCTTACAGAAAGAGATGCCAGCACTGCCAGGTGCGCTGAATGAGGAAAAGGCCATCAAGGAAAAAGACAAACTCCTGAGGGAAGCACAGGCAGAGGTGAGGTGAGAACTCCAGCTGCGAAGCATTGAGGTGAAGGTAAGAGAGCTACTGAAGACTGAGCTAGCATTTCTGCAAGCACAGTAGAAAATGTAAAGGTTGTAGCAGAAGAGACACTCAGGGGAGGGGAGAGAAATGTGCCATCAGCCCTGGAAATGACGGAGCTGGTGAAGGATGAAGGGGTAGTGCCGGAGGCACCGAACCCTTTTGTATCGAAAGCACACCTAATGTTTGTAAAGAAAATAAATACCAGCAACTTAAAGTTCCCCAAGGAGAAGAGCAGCCCCATGCCCAGGTGGTGGAGCACTCTATGCTCTGCCCCTATCCTCAGGCTGAGCTGGTGGGTTTGGGCTCCCAGTTTAGGCAGAAGCCCTCAGAGTCAATATCAGCTTGGATCCTGTGTCTTTGGGACTTAGGGGTGGATGGAATTGTTCTGTCTTATCAGATATGGGAAAGCTGGCTTCCCTGTCAGTGCAGCCCGCCTTGAGGCAGCGATTACAAAATGCACATCAGACCCCATCAGGCCCAATCAGGGGGATCTACCATCCTTTCCTGCTAGATGGCAGGCATATTCTGAGCTCCAACAGGTGTTATGAGAGCTAGGCAAAAAAAATGCCATCTATAGTCCAGGGAATTATGGCCCAGATGCAGAGATTTCCACTACTGGCATGAGAAATATTGTGCTTCAAATGGCCCCCACATTCCTCTTTGAGTATCTATTGTCTTTCTCCTCACTTAATACAGCCCATAAGCAAGGTCACATATACAGGAGCAGACTTAGGAGAGGCTGAAGCAATCAGAACATGAAAAGGAATAAATAAGGTGTGATACAAGAAGAATTTAGAGGGCCCCATGGAGGTTATGAGGACCCAGATATGGGTTTATTTAATATGGGCAGATGCAAATGGGAGGAAATTAGAATGGAATTCAAATAGGATCTTACTATAGCTATGGTAAAAACTGAAACCAGAGCAGCAGTTCCAGCCATTAAGACCAGAGAAGGAGGGGTCAGAGACAGCCACCAGTCTGGCCTGTTTGTTTGCAAGACTTCCTGCTGGAGAGTGAGCCAACCTCACTCGAGCCCACACAGGAAGATGATCGGGGAACACGGTATGACTGAGGGGAAGGTCGAGGTATCTGCCCTGTGGTACCATTGGGGGACCAGGGGCCACATGTTGAAATAGCTATACATTCGTCCCTAGTGAACAAACAATGTGTCCTGGCTTTGGTGGACACAGTGGCTGAATGTTCACTTATTCATGGTAACCCTGAGCAGTTTCCCACGACCCCCACTACAATAGATGGATACGAGGGTAAAGCTATCAGAGTGAAAAAAGCCCAGATCCCTTTGGGAATATGGCATCTATGCCCCAAATAGTACACTGTGTATATATCTCCTATCCCTGAGTATATTTTGCAGACTGATATCCTGCAGCGTCTATGGTTGCAGACCACTGCAGATAAGTTCAGACTGAGAGTACATGTGGTGAATGCAGTTCTGAGGGGACCTACTAGGTACTCACCCCATAGCTTTGCCTGTGCCTCGGTGGGTGACTAATACCAAACGATACAGTTTGCCGGGAGTCCATAAAGAGATTGGAGAAACTCTCCAGGATCTGGAAAAGGTGGGTATTATAAAGCTCACGCATAGTCCATTCAATTCCTTAGTGTGGCCAGTAAAAATCCACATGGCTCCTGGCATATGACTGTGGATTACAGAGAATTGAATGAAGTCGTACCCCCTATGCATGCTGCTGCCTCCTCTATTGCACGTCTGATGGATACCCTCAGCCATGAACTAGGAACACACCATTATATGGTAGATCTTGCTAATGCCTTCTTTTCAATTGACATAGAGCATGGAATTCAGGAATAGTTTGCCTTCATGTGGGAAGGACGCAATGGACTTTCACCATCCTTCCACAGGGATACCTCCACAGCCCCAGCATCTGTCACAGACTTAGAGCCCAGGACTTGGCTATATGGGAGAAATCGTCAATGGTGCGACTGTACCATTATATTGATGTTATGCTCACATCGATTTTCTTTCAGATCTAGAAGATGCAGCACCTAGACTGCTGCAACATCTACAGGAGAAAGGATGCATTTTGAAGAGTACCAAGGTTCAGGGACCTGGTTTGTCTGTCAAATTCTTGGTGTTCATCTTCTCAGGTAAGACCAAAGTTTTACCAGAAGCAGCTATACTTAAAGTACAGACAATTCCTACCCCTACAACTGTAGCATTGTTACAGGAGTTTTTGTGTCTTCTAGGCTACTGGAGAGTATTTATCTCACACTTGTCACAAATTCTGAGGCTCTTATACCGGTTGGTACGAAAGGGCGTCAGGTGTGACTGGGATGATACATGTGCATTTGCCATTACTACAGCAGAACGGGCAGTCCAGGCCATGTAGGCCTTGAGTGTGATAGACCCATTAAGGCCCTGTGATCTGGATGTTCACATGACTGAAGGCGGTTATGGCTGTGGTCTCTGGCAACAACTTGAACGAACTCGCCAAATTATTACATTCTGGTCACAACACTGGAAAGGGGCAGAGGTACGATACCCCTTGAGAGAATAACAACTGGCTTCTGTGTATCATGATTGCTGGGTACAGAACCCACCACTGGATTGAGGCTGATAAAGGTCACAACCACCTATCCCGTTTTGGGGTGGGTACGATACTGGGCACAAAAGCCAAGGAGTGATGTGGCACAAACGTCCACACTAGCAGTGGGGTGCTTACCTACAGCAGTGTAGTCCCCTGTCTAGCAGCCCCTTGAGTGAAGAACTCCGACTTATTGGGGTCAGTGACATATACTAGTGAAAAGCAGGAAGAACTTTCTTTGGAACCATTAGTAGCAGTGAGTCCCTATCGGGAGGTAAGATCCCCTATACCCGAAGATTCATGGTACACAGATGGCTCCAGCCATGGGCAGCCCCCAAAATGGAGGGCCACAGCTTTACATCCTAAGACTGAGAAAATATGGATGGAAGATGGTGAGGGGAAGAGCAGCCAATGGGCAGAGTTGCGGGACTTGTGGCTTGTAATCAGTCAGGAGCCCTCACCTATAGTTGTCTGCACTGAGAGGTGCACTATCAGCCTTGTCCCTGTGGCTACCAACCTGGTACCATGCCAACTCGCTGGTTAGTCACCGACCCCTCTGGGAGCAAGAATTGTGGCAAGACTTATAGGCCTGTGGACAGACTAAAATAATTACAGTATACCATGTGACAGGTCATTTGCCACTGCCATCCCCAGGAAATGATGAAGCAGATAAATTGGCCCTGATACATTGGTTAGAAAGAAATCCTGCTTCTGATATAGACCAATGGTTACATCAGCGATTGTTGAATGCAGGGCAAAAGACAATGAGGGCTGTAGCCCGTTGGTGGGGCTTGCCATTGACCTTTGAAGAAGTTCCTAGAGCCCAGCAGGAGTGTGTCATGTGCTCCAATAGGGACTTACACCGAGTTCCACAGCAACATGGACAATAGCTAAGGGGTCTATACCCCACATCCGGTGGCAGATAGACTATATTGGGCCGGCATGTACCTGTGTCAGAAGGATATTGGTATGCCATGACTCGTGTGGACACAGCTACTGGAGATCTGGTTGCTTTTCTACCCTTTGTGCAGACCAGCAGATGACCAAAAGAGGCCTGGAGCGTCTCTTTGCTGCCTATTGCCGACCACAGAAATTGAGAGTGATCAGGACACCCATTTTACTGGACATACACTGCAAGAATGGGGGAAAAACCTGAGAATAAAATGAAAGGATCATGTGCCATACAATCCTACCACAGCAGGCATGATAGAGAGGCACAATGGCTTGTTAAAATCCGGACTAAAGTCAGATACCAATAGTCTGTGGATGGTCAGTCCGCTTATGGACCATGCTACAGTGTTTGAATGAGAGACCCCGAAAGGGAGCCCTGCACCCCACAGACATGTTAACACATATGGCTGCCTCCCCTATACAACTGCAAGTGCAAACCAAGGAAGAATCACTGAAGCCAAGGTTCGGCCACCAGAATAACATCTTGCTGCCAGCACCAACTGCACTGAATCCCGGAGACTCCATTGAGTGGACATGGCCTTGGACCTTTAGTCACATGGACCAACGATGGCTGGCTCTCCTGACACCTTGGGGATAAGGCCTGGAACCTGACCTCCTGTGTATTACTGGAATAACAGCAGAGTGGCCCCCGAGGGTCACAGTACTATATCTTAAACGGTCAGAAGTTAGGTGCATCTTACCAGGCAGCTTTGTTTTATCATTATGGCTTGTGAATGCACCTCCACTAGCACTATATATAGACCCTTCAGTAACCCCCATGGGGAAAGAAGTAAAAGTATGGTATACCAGACATGGAAGGGATCCCCTCTGCTACATTCCTACACAGGACCACTATCTTGCATGCATCCTACCTGATGGACAAGATTTGCCTATATTGGTGTCATTAAACATGTATCTTATGGCCCCGAAGATCTTTGAGGATTGGGAACTTCCTCCGGCTTGAGGATTATTGTAATTTTTGTTTTTAGGAACCTCCTCTGCCTTGAGGATTATTATAATTTTAATTACCTGTATCAAAATCTTGTTGTATCTTAATTTTTTTTTATTATCTCTAAGCTGTTCTTATTCTCTGTTGCTGTTGTGGAATCTGGTTACAGTGCTCCAGCTTTCTCACACAGGGACCATTGTGGAAGATTGAAAGTGTGTAGATTGTAAAGCGAGAATCCTGGAGGGGTTGAGTGTAGGGAAGTTGGGGTTCCTATGGCCAGAATCTTCACTGAACTTAAACGACCTGATGATGTAACTGGCCTGTTGCTAGGCTACTGCTTCCACACCTTTAGGTAATAAGCTATTATTACACTATGTAGAGAGCTCGGCCCAGTGCTCTGGGCAGAGGCAGAGATGCTAGTGCTCGACCTACTGCCAGGAGAACAAGCTGGGTAAACGCTTTCACCCAAAGAGCGTTTGCTGTCATTTTCTTTGGTCACATTGAATCCATAGTGAACTTGCCTGGGGCTAAAATCCTTTGGCAAGACAATTGTCGGAGTCGGCAGGATTCATTGTTGACCAAGGAAAAAGACAGGCTGCCCATATGGGAGTGGTTCTTCAGCCAGCTGCCACTGTGAATGGGGAGACAGTGGATTGTCCCCCAATGGGTTTGTGGTCTGAGGTGGCTTGCCTCCTAGAGGACTGGGCCCCACCCCAGGACTGGAGGCAAGTGGAGGTGATACCTGGGGCAGTACGGATAGCTCTTGGTATAGTAAGTAGGTCTTTTGAGAGAGAGAGTGCCCTTGAGGCAGCAGGGACTGTGGGTTGGTTTCTTCTCAGAGGATTAAAAAAGTCTACAGAAGAGAAGGACATGCTCCTGAAAAATACCCAATGGTGACACGAGAACACAAGCTGCAACCTTCTGTGGATTCCCTGAAGAAGGAAATGACATTGATACAAAATGAGGCAGCACGAGAATGCCAGCAGCGAGGTGCCATTGAAGAGGTAAAAGATTCCTTACAGAGCAAGATGGTAGAACTGTCAGGTCCTCTAATGGAGGAAAATGTCATCAACAAAAAGATAAAATCCTGAGGGAAGCACAGGCAGAGGTGGCATGAGAACGCCAGCTTTGAAGCACTGAGGGGAAAGTAAGAGAGCTGCTGAAGACTGAGCTAGCATTGCTGCAAGGCAAGGTAGTAAAGGTAAAGCTGTAGCCAAAGAGTCACTTGGTGTAGGGGAGAGAAAGGTGCCATCAGCTCCAGAAATTGAGGATATGGTGAAGGATGTAGGGGTGGTGCCAGAGGCTCTGACCCCTTCTGTATTGAAAGCATGCCCAGTGGTTGTAAAGAAAATAAAGACCCAGCAGCTTAAAGTTCCCAATGGAGAAGAGCAGCCCCCTTTCCAGGTCGTGGTGCACTCTATGCTCTGCCCCTCTCCTCAGGCTGAGCTAGTGAATTTGGACTCCTCGTTTAGGCAGAGGCCCTCAAAGTAAATATCACCTTGGATTGCATGTCTTTGGGACTTTGGGGTGGATGGATTTGTTCTGTCAGGATCAGAGATGGGAAAGCTGGCTTCCCTGACAGTGCAGCCCACCCTGAGGCAGCGATTAGAATATGCACATCAGACCCCAAGGAGTCACTCCTTCCTCGATTGGCTTATGGCTGCACTTCGTGCTGTGTGGCCCAATCAGGGTGATCTACCATCCTATCCTGCTAGGTGGCAGGTGTAGTCTGAGCTCCAACAGGTGTTACGAGAGCTAGGCAAAAAAAAAAAAAAAAAAGACATCTAATGTCCAGGGAATTACGAGCCAGATGCAGATATTTTCACTACTGGGATGAGAAATATTGTGATTCAAATGGCTTCCACATCCTTCTTCGGGTTTCCAGTGGCCATTCTTTCCCCTGTCTTAGGGCAGCCCATAAGCGAGGTGACACGTACAGTAGCTGACTTAGGAGTGACTGAAGCAATGAGAACACAAAAAGAAATAAGGTGTGCTACTCACAAGAAGAATTTAAAGGGCCCCATGGAGGTTGTGAGATCCCAGACGAGGGTTTATTTAATACAGGCAGGAGCAGATGGAAGGAAATTACATGGGAAGTCAAATAGGATCTTACTAGAGCTATGGCAACAACTGAAACCAAAGCAGCAGTTCCTGCCATTAAGACCAAAGAGGCAGAGATCAGAGACAGAGCCACAAGTCTGGCCTGTTTCTTTGCAAGACTTCCTGCTGGAGAGTGAGCCAACCTCACTCCAGGCTGTTTGATATCCTTCCAAACCAAGACGCCAGTATCCCAGGGAGAAATCAGAGCAGTAAATTCCTTGTGTTAAGTTAATTCTGAGTAGTCAAAAACCACTTAACAAGTCTGCAGCTGCAGCCCTTAGTCACATTCCTAAAGAATCCTTAAAAGGAGGAACCCCCAGTCTTTCAGGGGGTGCTCCTTTCTCTGAAGTCGCCAACACTTTCTAAGTGCACAACCTTCTAACTTTAAACTCTCTCTTTTCAACCTTTCAGGGGGCGTTCCTCTCTCTGGAGTCACCCACACTTTCTAGGTGCATATCCTTTTAATCTTTTCCCAACCTTTCAGGGGTGCCTCTTCTCTAGGGCAGCCCACACTCCCCTTTATCCAAGTGTGCTCCTTTTTCCTTAAATAAACTTCTCACTTAAACGTATTGTCTCTGCGCCTTTCCAGTAGTGTTTTATTACTTTGCTTTGTCATTCTGGCTTTAACCTTCACTCTACCCTACCCCAGACAAGTAAGGAGGGGCTGCTGAGAGCTCAGACCTGGGCCTGCAAATTACTGTCGCCTGGGTGACCGGGAACTGCAGCTTACAGTCATGCTCTTTAGTAACCTGCCTGAAAGTCTCCCTTCTTTACCTATAGGAAGTTCGCAGAATGTAATCTCACTCCATCCAATGCTCTGCAGCTCCCCAAAGACTGGAGTGGTAGGGACTCAGTTCCCATGCTGTGCAGATCCAAGCAGACGCTGGATACCAGGTGACCCTGGCTTGAGTTAGCAGGGGTTGTGCTGTGCCCCATGCTGAGTAGCTGTTCAGTAAACTTCCTTTATTATTGTATTCTGTCATTCCCTAACACTCTTAGTTTAATGAATTCCTTCTTCACTTTTTCCTCTGACTTACCTGCATTACCGAACCGAACTCTTCCCTAACATATTTTGGTGCTGTGCCTCGGATACAGCAGTGGTAAGTTACTCTCACTTTTATTTTCTGTTGGGCAGCCAGTATGGCCAAAAGCGAGCAGAGGTCGGTCACACTAAAATGCCACAAGGGCAGAATGCCGCTAGAAGACTCACTTGACAGGATAAGGTGGTTGCAGATTGGGGACAGAAGCACTAGGCTCTCCACCACCTGCAAGACAATATCTGCGCAACCAGACACACAGTAAATCACCCAAGCCCAATCCCTGGCCGCCTCCCAAATAGGTTTCTGCTGCCCAACACCTTTTCCTTTCCAATTTCTAACTAGCTGAGCCACTCTCCAGCTGCTTGGCACCCTTTTCTTTCCAGTTTTCAATGAGTTGAGGCTTCAAGCTCCTGACATCCTTTCTTTTCCAGTGTGTGTGCTTCCATTTGGTTGAGCCCCCTTCTGGCTCCCACGAGAAATCTCCTGCTGGCCTTCATTTACACTGCCTCCATTTCTCGGGATCAACCCAGATCATGGTAAGCCCTCTAAACTCTAAGCTAGGAAGCCGAGGACTTCCGTCCTCCTCCATGTTTTCGTAGATGTCCGAAAACAGGCCTCACTTTTCAGGTCTTGGGACGCTGAGACCTCCAGGATAGACCTGGGCTCTCTAACCCATTTATTCCTTCCTAGATGGGCAAACCGGAATCTGTTCCAATTACCACGCCATTGGGCTGTATCCTTTCTCATTGGTCCCAAATCCATCTGGAGACACTAAAAAAAGAACAGCTAATATTCTTTTGCAACACAGCCTGGCCCCAATATCAGCTAGGGGACCAGGAGCAGTGGCCACTTAAGAGAACTCTTAACCCTAGCATGCTCATGAAGCTTGACCTCTTCTGCAAACAGCTCAGTAAATGGGCAGAGATCCCTTACGTCCAGGCCTTTTTCTATCTTAGAAGCCATGAGGATCTGTGCCGGACTTATATGATAGATAGCCCATCCAACCCTCTTTCCGCTCTTCTCCCTGCCTTATCCCCACCCCAGTACCCAGGAATATACCAAGACAAAGCCTTGCAGTTAACCCCACGGGGCCTTAAAAAACCAGGTTCTGAGTACTCAGAACTGCTCCCAAAAACACCTGCTAAAATTCTCCCATTAGTAGAAACAGCTGCAGGTGAATTTGGCAGGTGCTACTCCACAAGCCTTTTTTGCTAACTGAATTAAAACAGCTTAAGGCTGATCTCGGTAGTTATACAACTGACCCAGATAACTACATTGATCATTTCCAGCTTGTCAGCCTAGCTTATGACCTCAGATGGAAAGATATTATGATAATCTTAGGGCAAACTCTCTCAGACCCTGAACTGGAGAGAGTCATTAAGGAAGCTGGTAAATTTGCTGACAGCCTCCATTTGTCAGACACTAACTATCCCATTGGAAGGAAGACTGTTCCTTCTGAAAACCTTAGTTGGGATTACAATTACAAAGAGCCTATGTGGGGAAGAAACCATTTCCTGTTCTGCATAAAGACAGGGCTAAAAATTGCAAGACAAAAAGTCATTCACTGGCAGGATTAAAGATGGCGGCATGAGAGGTGAGACAGAGGCTCCCTCCTAAAACCGCATATAATATGAAAATAAAACTACTACAACTACTCTTGAAAGAGCAACGGGAAAGAGGACAGCAACAAACTGCATACACCTGGAGACAAGAGCAGGCCTCACAGAAAAGTGTAACATACTAAAGCTGTGGTCCTGTGGGATCCAAGCCCTTCCCCCACCCCAGCTCACCAGCAGGAGGAACAGGAACAGAGCAGGGAGGGAGTGGAGATCTGGGACTGCTGAATACCTAACTCTCGAGATCTGCTCTGGGAGCACAAACCTACATTTCATGGTGCTTGCATGATACTCTTGTAATTAGAGGGTTGGAAAGCTAAGACAGGCAGAATTCCTGGAGAGACTAAGATTTCAGCTGCTTGTGAAAGCAGGGATCCATACCCAGCTGCTCAGGGACAAAAGAAAGGCAGGCAGTCTGAGAGACTTCCTAACAAAGAAGCCCTTAGCAAGAGGGCTGCTAAAGGGGCAAGGATTGCACAGAGCTTACTACTCAGGAGAAAGGACAGGCAGACAAAATTTCCCGGGTGCACTCTGCCCAGCAGGTTGGAGCTTTCACGATCTTCAGGTGCTCCAGCTCCCTGGCTGCCTACACAGCTCCAAGAACCCCTCCTGTGACAGGCAGACTAGTGCGCCTTTCTTCTGGCCAGCCCCACCGGGCTTGCAAACCGGGAAATCCTTCCCTGGTGTTAGGCCAGCCAGAGGGCAGATCTGTCTACAGCAACTAAAAATGCAAAGCACGGAGGCTTATACCTGTGTGCCCAGCCCACTGGTTCAGGCAGTGGAGACAGACATAGCAGCCAGGAACCAGGAAACAGCCCTTTCCTCTCCAGAGGCACCAATACCACTCCCCTACAATCCCTGCACTGCTTCAGGGGCTGAGCAGCTCCAGAGAGTAGAGCTTCTGGGCACTAGAGGGCGCCATACACAAATATGAAACGCCAAAGGAACCTGGTCCAGAGTAAAATTATGAATACAACTCCTGAGAAAGATTTAAATGATATGGACCTTATGACTCTCCCTGAAAGGGAGTTCAAAATAAAAATCATTAACATGCTCATGGAGGTACGGAAAGATATTCAAGAACTCAGGAATGAATTCCGCTCAGAGATCCAATCATTGAAGAACACAATGGACGGTATTAAAAGCAGATTGGATACGGTGGAGGAGACAATAAATGAAATGGAAACTAGAGAAGAGGAATATAAAGAAGCTGAGGCACTGAGAGAAAAAAGGATCTCTAAGAATGAAAGAATATTAAGAGAACTATGTGACCAATCCAAACGGAACAATATTCACATTATAGGGGTACCAGAAGAAGAAGAAGAGAGAAAAAGGGATAGAAAGTGACTTTGAGGAGCTGATTGCTGAAAACTTCCCCAATCTGGGGAAGGGGATAGTATCTCAGGCCATGGAGGTACACAGATCTCCCAACACAAGGGACCCAAGGAAGACAACAGCAAGACATATAGTAATTAAAATGGCAAAGATCAAGGATAAGGACAGACTATTAAAAGCAGCCAGAGAAAGAAATAAGATCACATACAAAGGGAAACCCATCAGGCTATCATCAGACTTCTCAGCGGAAACCTTACAGGCCAGAAGGGAGTGGCATGATGTATTTAATGCAATGAAGCAGAAGGGCCTTGAACCAAGATTACTTTATCTGGCAAGATTACCATTTAAATTTGAAGGAGGGATTAAACAATTCCCAGATAAGCAAAAGCTGAGAGAATTTGCCTAGACAAACCATCTCTACAGTGTATTTTGGAGGGACTGCTATATATGGAAGTGTTCCTACAGATGAATAATACCTGTCACCAGAGGTAATAAAACCACAGTAAAGAAGATAGAACAGCTAATTACTAAGCAAATGCAAAATTAAATTAACTATCCCCAAAGTCAATCAAGGGATAGACAAACACTACAGAATATGATACCTAATATATAAAGAATGGAGTAGAAAGAAAAAGGAGGAAACAAACAAACAAAGAACCTTTAGATTGTGTTTGTAATAGCATATTAAGTTAGTTGTTAGACTTTTAGATAGTAGGGAAGTTAACTTTGAACCTTGGGTAACCACGAATCTGAAGCCTGCAATGCCAATAAGTACATACCTATCCATAATCACCCTAAATGTAAATGGACTGAATGCACCAGTCAAAAGACACAGAGTCACTGAATGGATAAAAAAACAAGACCCATCTGTATGCTGCCTTCAAGAGACTCACTTTAAACCCAAAGACATACACAGACTAAAAGTGAAGGGATGGAAAAAGATATTTCATGCAAACAACAAAGAGAAAAAAGCAGGTGTTGCAGTACTTGTATCAGACAAAATAGACTTCAAAACGAAGAAAGGAGCAAGAGATAAAGAAGGACATTACATAATGATAAAGGGGTCAGTCCAACAAGAAGATATAACCATTATAAATATATATGCACCTAACACAGGAGCGCCAGCATATGTGAGACAAATACTAACAGAATTAAAGGAGGAAATAGACAGCAATGCATTCGTCTTAGGAGACTTCAACACACCACTCACTCCAAAGGACAGATCAACCAGACAGAAAATAAGTAAAGACACAGAGGCACTGAACAACACACTAGAACAGATGGACCTAACAGACATCTACAGAACTCTGCACCCAAAAGCAGCAGGATACACATTCTTCTTAAGTGCACATGGAACATTTTCCAGAATAGACCACATACTAGGCCACAAAAAGAACCTCAGTAAATTCAAAAATATTGTAATCCTACAAACCAACTTCTCAGAACACAAAGGTATAAAACTAGAAACAAATTTTAGAAAGAAATCAAAAAGGCTCACAAATACATGGAGACTTAACAACATTCTCCTAATTAATCAATGGGTTAACGACCAAATCAAAACAGAAATCAAAGAATATATGGAGACTAATGACAACAAAAACACAAAGCCACAACTTCTGTGGGACGCAGCAAAGGCAGTTCTAAGAGGAAAGTATATTGCAATCCAGGCCTATTTAAAGAAGGAAGAACATTTCCAAATGAATAGTCTAAAGACGCAATTACTGAAATTGGAAAAAGAAGAACAAATGAGGCCCAAAGTCACCAGAAGGAGGGACATAATAAAGATCAGAGAAGAAATAAATAAAATTGAGAAGAATAAAACAATAGAAAAAATCAATAAAACCAAGAGCTGGTTCTTTGAAAAAATAAACAAAATAGATAAACCCCTAGCCAGACTCATTAAGAGAAAAAGAGAATCTACACACATAAACAGAATCAGAAATGAGAAAGGAAAAATCACGACGGACCCCACAGAAATACAAAGAATCATAAGAGAATATTATGAGAATCTATATGCTAACAAGCTGGAAAACATAGAAGAAATGGACAACTTCTTAGAAAAATACAACCTTCCAAGACTGACCAAGCAAGAAACAGAAAAACTAAACAGACCAATCACCAGTGACGAAATCGAATTGGTAATCAAAAAACTACCCAAGAACAAAACCCCTGGGCCTGATGGATTCACCTCTGAATTCTACCAGACATATGGAGAAGAAATAACACCGATTCTCCTTAAAGTTTTCCAAAAAATAGAAGAGGAGGGAATACTTCCAAACTCATTCTATGAAGCCAGCATCACTCTAATACCAAAACCGGGCAAAGACCTCTCCAAAAAAGAAAATTACAGACCAATATCCCTGATGAACGTAGATGCAAAAATACTCAACAAAATATTAGCAAACCGAATTCAAAATACATCAAGAGGATCATACACCATGATCAAGTGGGATTCATCCCAGGGATGCAAGGATGGTACAACATTGGAAAATCCATCAACATCATCCACCACATCAACAAAAAGAAGAACAAAAACCACATGATCATCTCCATAGATGCTGAAAAAGCATTTGACAAAATACAGCATCCATTCATGATTAAAACTCTCAACAAAATGGGTATAGAGGGCAAGTACCTCAACATCATAAAGGCTATATATGACAAACCCACAGCTAACATCATACTTAATGGTGAGAAGCTGAAAGCTTTTCATCTAAGATTGGGAACAAGAAAGGGATGCCCACTCTCTCCACTGTTATTCAACATAGTACTGGAGGTCCTAGCCACAGCAATCAGACAAAACAAAGACATACAAGGCATCCAGATTGGTAAAGAAGAAGTCAAATTGTCACCATTTGCAGATGACATGATACTGTACATAAAAAACCCTAAAGACTCCACTCCAAAACTACTAGAACTAATATCTGAATTCAGCAATGTTGCAGGATACAAAATTAACACACAGAAATCTGTTGCTTTCCTGTACACTAATGATGAACTAACAGAAAGAGAAATCAGAAAAACAATTCCATTCACAATTGTATCAAAAACAATAAAATACCTAGGAATAAACCTAACGAAGGAAGTGAAAGACCTGTACTCTGAAAACTACAAGACACTCCTAAGAGAAATTAAAGAGGACACTAACAAATGGAAATGCATCCCATGCTCTTGGCTAGGAAGAATAAATATTGTCAAATGGCTATACTACCTAAAGCAATCTACAGATTCAATGCAATCCCTATCAAACTACCAACAGCTTTCTTCAATGAACTGGAACAAATAATTCTAAAATTCATATGGAACCACAAAGACCCCGAATAGCCAAATCAATCCTGAGAAGGAGGAATAAAACAGGGGGAATTACGCTCCCTGACTTCAAGCTCTACTACAAAGCCACAGTAATCAAGACAATTTGGTATTGGCACAAAACAGACCCACAGACCAGTGGAACAGAATACAAAATCCAAACATTAACCCAAACATACACAGTCAATTAATATTTGATAAAGGAGCCTTGGATATACAATGGGGAGATGACAGCCTCTTCAGCAGCTGGTGTTAGAAAAACTGGACAGCTACATGTAAGAGAATGAAACTGGACTACTGTCTAGCCCCATACACAAAGGTAAACTCAAGGTGGATCAAAGACTTGAATGTAAGTCATGAAACCATAAAACTCTTAGAAAAAAACATAGGCAAAAATCTCCTGGACACAAACATGAGCAACTTCTTCATGAACATATCTCCCCGGGCAAGGGAAACAAAAGCAAAAATGAACAAGTGGGACTATATCAAGCTGAAAAGCTTCTGTACAGCAAAGGACACCATCAGTAGAACAAAAAGACATCCTACAGTATGGGAGAATATATTAATAAATGACATATCCGATAAGGGTTGACATCCAAAATATATAAAGAACTCACGCACCTTAACAAACAAAAAGCAAATAATCCAATTAAGAAATGGGCAGTAAGAAATGGGCAGAGGACATGAATAGTCACTTCTCCAAAGAAGAAACTGAGATGGCCAACAGGCACATGAAAAGATGCTCCACATCGCTAATCATCAGAGAAATGCAGATTAAAACCATAATGAGATATCATGTCACACCAGTGAGGATGGCCAACATCCAAAACACAAACAACAAATGTTGGCAAGGATGGGGAGAAAGGGGTACCCTCCTACTCTGCTGGTGGGAATGTAAATTAGTTCAACCATTGTGGAAAGCAGTATGGAGGTTCCTCAGAACACTCAATATAGAAATACCATTTGACCCAGGAATCCCACTCCTAGGAATTTACCCTAATAATGCAGGAGCCCAGTTTGAAAAAGAGAGATGCATCCCTATGTTTATCGCAGCACTGTTTACAATAGCCAAGAAATGGAAGCAACCTAAGTGTCCATCACTAGATGAATGGATAAAGAAGATGTGGTACATATACACAACGGAATATTATTCAGCCATAAGAAGAAAACAAATCCTACCATTTGCAACAACATGGATGGAGCCAGAGGGTATTATGCTCAGTGAAATAAGCCAAGCTGAAAAAGACAAGTATCAAATGATTTCACTCATATGTGAAGTATAAGAACAAAGAAAAAAACTGAAGGAACAAAACAGCAGCAGACTCACAGAACCCAAGAACAGACTAATAGTTACCAAAGGGAAAGGGACTGGGGAAAATGGGCGGGAAGGGAGGGATAAGAGGGAAAAAGGGGCATTACGATTAGCAGATGTAATGTTGGGGGGGCACGGGGAGGGCAGTACAACTCAGAGAAGACAAGTAGTGATTCTATAGCATCTCACTACGTTGATGGACAGTGACTGTAATGGGGTTGGTGGGGGGACCTGATGAAGGGGGTAGTTTAATAATCATAATATTGCACATGTAATTGTAGATTAATGATACCAAAATAAATTATAAAAAAAAGAAACTGTAGAATTCCCAATGGGTAAAAAAAAAAAAAGACAGAGATTATCACATTGGATAAAAACTTCAGAGTAAGCTCTATACTGTCCATGAGAAATCCACTTTATGTATAAACCATAGATTGACTAAAAGTAAAAGTCATCTCACCATAGTCAAGACCAAGGTGGAATGACTATTCCTATCAGATACAGTACATCTCATAAAAATGTACACCGCCAGAACTCATGAAGCCCATTGCAAAAGGATAAGGGGTTAATTCACCAAAGACATGAATTAATGTATATACACCTAACAATAGTTGGAGACTCTAGCATTCTTCTCTCAGGATTTAATAATAAAGTAATCAGACAGCCTATAAGACAATGAAGACTTGAATAACACCATCATCCAATGGGACTTAATTTGTATCAAGAGACCTTTCCACCCAATACACAGAATACATATTCAAGTGCACGTGGATAATTCACTATGATAGGCCCTAATTTTTTTTTGTCATTTAACAAACTCAGTGATTAGAAGTGTTGATTAGAAAGTATGTTTTCTGTCCTCAGCACAAACTGAAAATCAACAACAGAAAGATACCTGGGGAATCCCACATGTTTGGTACTTGCATTATTCATCCGAATTTAAAGTGTGCAAGCCCTTTTACCTAACATTAGTTCCAGGAAGCCGCCCAAATATATGCATGTGTGGCAAAGATACATGTATAATGATGTCCACCTCGATAGTATTTATAATAACAAAGAACAGAAATATATGAAAGGATTATCCAAAGGAAAACAAAAAACAAACAAAAAAAAGTCATTCACCATTCAAAGGTTGCAGCAGTTAGTCAAGGACCAGGAGAAAATCCAGTTATTTTCTTAGAAAGACTGCAAGACACCCTCACTAGATATACTACCCTAGATATAGATTCATATGAGGGACAAGTAATTCTAAAGGAAAAATTCTTCTCACAGTTAGCACCCGAAATCTGAAAAAATTACAAAAACAAATCCAAACAGGCCCAAATAGCAGTCTAGGTGAACTCCTGACAGCAACCAATACTGTGTTCTACAGCCGTGATCAGGAAAAAGAGGCCAGGGCTCGGGAAAAGGAAAAGAGGAAGGAAACCTGGCATACTTAGTTACTAGCTGCTCTTGCTGCCCATTCCACATCCCGAGGCTCACAAGGTCCCAAACAGGACTCTGAGAAAGAATTTAAGTGCCAAATTAGCCAGAAGGCCGGGCATAGAACCAGGAATTGTCCTAATAGGGACAAGCCTCCCCAGACTCCCTCCCACAAATGTGAGGAAACAGGTCATTGGGCTGCCCTTTGCCCCAAGGGCCGCAGGGCCCCTGGGCCATTGGAGCCACCCATGGTCCTTGAGCTCCTTTCACAGGAATGAAGAGGCCCTGGCCAGTCGGCCCCCACCTATGACATTGACATCACTGGACTAGAGCCACGGGTAACCATGGACGTGGCAGGTAGGACAATTTTATTTTTAATATACACCAGGGCCTCCTACTCTGTCCTTAATTCCTATTCCAGACCCCTATCCTCTTGAACTTGTACAGTACTTGGAGTGACAGGAACACCTACTACTTGACCCTTCACTCCACCTCTAGGATGTCTCCTCCATAGCCATTATTTTTCACACTCATTTTTGGCTGTGAAAGAATGTCCCATTTCCCTCCTGGGACGAGACTTTCTAGAAAATTACACGCTAGGAAATTTTCAGTTTTTCCCCAGCTAGTCAAACTCCTCTACAACTTCTAGTCATTCACAAACTCCCCACATCAGCTTTTAAGGACTGGGAACAGTCTATTAATCCTGATGTTTGGGATAAGGGAATTCCAGGAAAGGCTAAATATGCCACCCCAGTAATCACTCAGCTCACAGATCCAAGGCTTTAAATTTCCCAGCCAACAACAATATCCAATAAAGCCTTAGGCTCATGAGGGTCTCCAGCCTCTAATTTCCAAATAACTTAAATATGGGCTGCTGTTTCCAATTAATTCAACTTACAATACTCCAGTCCCGGCCATCAAAAAGAAAGACCAGACTTATCATCTAGTCCAGGATCTAAGAAATATCAATGAGGCAGTTGTGCCTCTCCATCCAGTAGTCCCTAACCCATATACTCTACCCAAGTTTTTTAATTTTTATGTCATCTAATAAAACTACTACAGCATTACCTGCTGATAGTTAGAATATATTCCAAAATATCCCTTCTGTTTTGGCAAATGGGAAAACCTAAGAAAGCCCAGGCATAGCAATGCTCTTACCTAATGCCTCATGGTTTACAGCCCTAGATCTTAAAGATGCTTTCTTTTGCATTCCCTTAGAAAAACAGTCACAGCCACTATTTGCCTTTGAATGGACCACTCCAGAAACACTTCTGGCCAATTAACTCGGACTGTCCTTCCCCAGGGATTCAGAGACAGTCCCCATTTATTTGGACAAGCTTTATCCCAAGACCTAGCCCACCTGCACCTAAGCAATGGGGGCAGAATCCTACAATATGGAGATGATCTTTTAATCTGCTCCCCCACTAAACAAGACTCTATCGATCATACTATTCAAACCCTTCATTTCTTAGCTGAGTGGGGATATAAAGTTTCAAGGGCCAAACCTCAGTTAGTACAACAAAAGGCACTTACCTGGGAATAATCCTTACCCCAGGAAAAAGAGGCCTTTCTCCAGACCATGTTCAGGCCATCATTTCTTTATCCCAACCTACCACCCACAAACAACTCAGGGCTTTCCTAGGACTAACAGGATATTGCGGGTTATGGATCCCAAATTATGGGCTCATTGCACAGCCTCTCTATAAAGTCCTAAAAGGAAAGGGTGATTCCAAACCTTTAGACTGGGGATCATCACAAGAAAAACTATAAATCTCCTTAAAGACCTATTAACTTGGGCCCCTGCCTTAGGGCTCCCAAATCTAGCCAGACCATTCCAAGTGTACTCCCATGAAAAACAAGGAGTGGTCCTTGGAGTTCTAACCCAAGAACTAGCTGCAACTCACCAACCTATGGCCTACCTGTCAAAAAAGACTTGACCCCACAGCACGGGGATAACCTTCCTGTTTTAGAGCCATAGGAGCCCTTACTCTTTTACTAGAAGAAAGCCTCAAACTAACATTAGAGGCTCCTATCCAAGTTTATACTTCTCATAATATCCCTAACCTTTTACAATATAATGGATTCTGATGGCTGACAGCAGACTCCTTAAAATATCAAGCCATGCTGTTAGAAAACCCTGATATCACTGTAGCCACATGCTCAACTCTTAATCCAGCTACCTTTCTCCCAGACACCCAGGAAGAGCCCATTCATTCATGCCAAGAAGTGCTATCGCTCTCTCTTGGGCCTAGATCTGACCTTACAGACCAACCATTAGACAACCCAGATTTTATCTGGTTCACTGATGGGAGCAGTTTTATTCTTAATGGACAGCAGAAGGCTGGGTATGCTATAGTGTCCCTACATGAAACAATAAAGGCCCAGTCTCTGCCTCCTGAGACCTCAGCTCAACTGGCTGAGCTTATTGCTATATCCCAAGCCTTGGAACTACCACAAGGCAAAAGGCTTACTCTCTACACTGACTCCAAGTATGGATTTCTTGTCCTCCATGGCCACGTGGCCATCTGGAGAGAGAGGGGATATTTAACTACTAAAAACACCACAATTAAATATAAAGATCAAATCTTAAAGCTACTTGAAGCAATACAACTCCCTCAACAGGTAGCTGTAGTACATTGCAGAGGACACCAGAAGGGAGATACTGAAATAGTAAAATGCAACCGTCTAGCTGACCAAGCTGTCAAACAAGCGGCTCTTCAAAACCGTCCAGCCTCAGAGTCCTCTTTTGAAGGTGGTCTCTTCCCTTTCACTAGCCTTCCAACACCTCAGTACACTGAGGAAGAGAGGACTTGGGGCCAGCAGCAGGGATATACTTTACAGGCTAATAGGTGGCTCACCAAAGACAGTCTCCTTTTTCTACCTCTATGTCTATAATGAAAAGTCATTAAATCATTACATGATGCCACCCATTTAGGACAGCCAGGTTTTACCACTCTAGTTAGCCACTTATTTGCTGGTAAAAAGCTAACAAACACTGTCAAACAAATAGCCAAAGCCTGTCATCTCTGTATAATTAACAACACACAGGGAAAGCCATGGCTCCATCTAACACAGCCTAGCCAGAGGAGGGGATCATATCCAGGGGAAGATTGGCAAGTAGACTTTACCCAAATGCCTCTATGTCAAAGGTATAAATTCCTTCTAGTGTACATAGACATCTTTAATGGGTGGACAGAAGCCTTCCCTACCAGAACAGAAAAAGCCAAAGAAGTAGCAAAAACTCTGCTACATGAAATCATTCCACGGTTTGGTCTCCCTAGGTCACTCCAGAGTGACAATGGCCCTGCCTTTACATCCCAAGTCACCCAACTTCTCTCACAAGCGCTGGGCATCTCCTATAACTTACATTGTGTTTGAAGACCCCAATCCTCTGGACAGGTAGAAAGAACTAATCAAACTCTTAAGGCTGCCATCCATAAGTTAGTACAAGAAACCTCCCTCAGCTGGGTCAGGGTCCTGCCCACAGCCTTGTTAAGGGTCTGGGTAGCCCCAAAGGCCTGTCTTACTTTTAGCCCATTTGAAGCCACCTATGGACAGCCTTTCTTATACACTGACTTTTTATTAGATCCTGAGGCCAGTGCTTTATCAGAATATGCCACAACTATACATCAGTTCCAACAGGCTTTAAGAGTATGGACTCACTCAAGTCACAGACTCTGACCCATCAGGAAATAAGCCTCTCTATAGCCCAGGGACCCAAGTCCTCATCAAAGTCTGGAAAGATGGGTCACCCCAATCTCAATTGCAGCCTATGTGGAAAAGACCCTACCCCATCCTTATGTCTACCTCCTCAGCTGTCAAGGTCCCTGGGATTACCAGCTGGATCCATCATTCTTGTGTAAAACTGGAAAAATCCAGCAGTGCAGAGTCAAGAGGCACAAGAATCCAGCTACACCTGTGAGGCTGTAGAAGATCTAAAATATCTCTTCAAACAACAACCAAGATAAGTACCCCATAACTCCAATTCCCTCTTTCTGAGCGTCCTTGTGAGAGTGGGACTTGTTGTTCATTTCCCATACTACTGTAAAACCCCTTTCCTTTAGCCAACAGTATTTCTGCCCCTATTAAGTTTAAATCTAAAAAAATTAGCCTTAAACATGCCATCATTACCATTATTAACCTTTACCTTACTAATTCCTCTCCTGGCAAGCATACAACCTACTATATTTAACCCTGGGAGACCACGGGATCCCTCTACTTCAGCCAAACAAAATAGCCTCATAACTTCCCATGAAAATGCTAGGCTATGAGGATGGTCCACTAAAGCCACGCCGGCAGAAACAGGACTATTCTTCCTTTGTGGAACAAATGTGTACTTAACCCTACCTGTGGGATAGAGGGGAAGGTGCACAATAATTGCAGCCATCTCTAATGTATTAATTCTTAACAGTGCCCCCTTCCCAACAGCTGGGAAGTCACCTAACCTAGGCTCCTTCCTGGATAAGTCAATGCGGCTTCAGCCCAAAAGAAGCCTAGTGTCCCAGCCTCCTAATTTTAACAAAAAAGAAACACAAGACTCCTGGCTAAGCCAAATCTTTAAATCCCTCATGGGGCAGGTGTGGCCTTGGCTGGGCCCTTTCATCTCCCTCCTTGGAGTAGTAATATTAGCCCTCAGATTTGGACTATACTTACTTAACTCTCTAATCAAATTTATGTCTTCTTGCCTAAAAGCAATCAAACTACAGAGTCCTAAGACAAGGATTCCAACCCGTACCTTCCAATGACCACACCTTCATCTTCATGGGACCACTTGACGGACACACCCCTACAGCCAATCTGAGTCCTCCTTGCCTTCACAGATAGCAAGCAACTAAAACCCCTAACTGGTGCCCTTCCTATTTTCCTATCCTAATCTCCACCATCCTGACAATCAGCAAGCAGGGGGACCCAAAAAAACCACATCGTCCCTCACAAGCAGGAAGCAGCCAGAGCAGTCGTCGCCCCTCACCCCAATGATTTGGGTCCCAACTGCTTGAGGGGGGAATGTTAGGCAGGAAAATAGATATGAGCGGGGTGGAAAAGAGAAAAAGACCCAAAATTAATCAATTAAAGCTCAAAAAGCCAAGAGCAACTTGGCCCCTGGAATGTTTGAATATTTCCCAGATAAAGGAAGGTCATGGAAGTGCACAGAGCCCATAACAAAAGGAACCCCATGAAGACAACACCAAGATATATAATAATTAAAATGAAAAAGAGTAAGGATAAGGAGAGAGTATTGAAAGCAGCCAGAGGAAGAAAAAGATTACTTAACAGGGAAACCCCATTAGGCTATCAGCAGACTTCTCAGCAGAAACTTTATAGGCCAGAAGAGAGTGGAAAGAAATATTTAATGTATTGAAACATAAGGATTTCAATCAAGAATCCTCTATCCAGCAGGATTTTCATTCAAATTTGAAGCAGGATTAAACAATTTCCAGATAAAAGAAGGCTCAAAGGATTTATAACAACTAAACCAGCATTACAGGATGTTAAAGGAACTGCTGAGGAGAAAAAAAAACAGCATATAGGTAAAGGTAAAAAAAGTAAATCCTAGCATACATTTTTAAAAAGAAATTGACAGGCTTATTCTAAAAGTCATGTGGAAATGCAAAGAGCATAGATACTGAAAAAACTTTGAAAAAGAAGAACAAAGTTGGAGGATAAGCACTACCATATTTCAAGACTTATTGTAAGTGTACAGTAATCAAGATAGTGTGGTACTCAGGTAAAGGTAGAAATGTAAGAAAGAGTCCAGAAGTGGACCCATGCATAAATGGACAACTGATTTTCAACAAAGCTACAAAGGCAATTCGGTGGACAAAGAATAGTCCTTTTGCAATTGGTGCTGGGACCAGTGATATCCATACGCACAGGCATCGGCTGTGATGCAGTATTGCACCACATACAACAGTCAACTCAAAATGATCACTGTGGCCTTAGGTTAGGTAAAGACTTCCTAGATATGACATTAAAACCACAAATGAACATACTGTTATACTAGACTTCTTCATAATTGAAAATGTCTGTGCTTCCAAAGACACTGTTAAGAAAATTAAAATACAAGCCACTGGGGAAAATATTTCCAAATCTTATATCTGATAAATGAACTTGTATCCAGAAAAAAAATCTCACAAAGGTCAGTAAGAAGAAAACAGACACTCCAATAAATGAGTGGGCAAAATATTTGAACAGATACTTTACCAAAGAATGTATACTAATGGCAAATAAGTACATGAAAAGATGCTGAAATGTAGTTAGGGAAATGCAATCCTACTATACCCCTAAGAATGGCCAAAATTAAAAGACTAACCATACCGAGTCTATGCAAAGTTGTTGAGGATGGAATGCTCACACACACTGCTGATGGCAATGTAAAACACTTCCAACCACTTTGGAAAACAGTTCAGCAGTTTGTTACAAAATTAATTTTACAACTCTTCTAAGTAAATACTCCTAAGTATTAGAGACAGAAAGCATATGGCCAAGCAACTTATACACAAATGTCCATAGCAGCTTTATTTGCAAGAGTCCCAAATTGGAAAAAAAAAAGCCATTACCAGGTGAATGGATAGAACAAATTGTGGTATATCCATATAACAGGATATAGAGAAACTTGTTCATACATGTAACAAATGGATAAATCTCGAAATAATTAGATTGAAGGAAACAAGACAAAAAAAGAATACACATTGTTTGACTCCATTCACATAAAACCATAGGATAAGAAAACTAATCTATAGTGACAGAACATCAGTCATTACCCAAAATTGGGCAGCGTGATAAAAAGAGGGAGGCTGGAGAGTGGTAGGTGGAGGCATTAGAAAGGGGCATGAAAAAACTTCTTGAGATGCTACATATGTTCATTATCACGAGTGTGGTATTAGATTCACAGATGTATACATCTATCAAAACTTACTACACCATATACTTTAAATATGCACAGCACATTGTATGTCAACCATACCTCAATAAAGTATTTGACATATATGCATACATTCATAATTCTATGATGCAATTACTCGAGTGAAAAAGTCCAATAATTATGCTCCTGTAGGATTAACAGATCCACACTATGTCTTAGCAAATTGGTCCACACAACATATAACCAAAATAGATATAATTATTTCCAATAAAATATATCCAAATATTCAAGAAAAGTTAATGCCAATTTCCTTCCAAGGTACAGAAATAAAAGTCTTATTTCCTAGGAAAATATCATAATGACATTGAAGAGTAACCGGTTACTTAGGGAATAACATTGAGTACCATTATAATAAAGAAAACTCTAGGGTAACAATTTTTAAAATATTCTGTTCTGCTAACTGATATTTTAAACTAACATTTGGAAAATTTCTAGCTCTTCAAAAAATGTCATTATATAATGGTAAAAAAAAAAGTGGTCACCAGGAAGAATCTATACTACAATGTCAGAATGCTAGGAAGATCTAACTACCGCATATATCCACACCCATCTGAGAGGCACAGAGAATCACTAATTATTATCTATAGGGTGAGAACAATTGAGACACATTTTCAAAAAATGCATTGAAGACACATTTCCTTCTCCAACTGGACAATTCATTGCTTTTTGGCAAAAAAAAAAAGCATGTCTAAGATGGGCCTCCAGGGTTACTACACAGCATGGAGTATCTGAAGGAATGAAATGCCACATGCTATAAACCTCTTCTACCAGAATGAAACCAATGGAGCATCTCCACTGTTTGGCTCATTTGTGAACCTCATAGGAGCTATGTCACAACATGCTTTTTTTCAGATCTGTGAACTCATTTGAGCCAGGTGTCGTATCCCACCATGGATATGAGGTATTGGGATCTCCTGAGGACTGCTGCCCATGAACTTGGAGGAGGAGCTTCACTGGCCATCAGGACACTGATACTCACAATCGGCCTCCTTCAGACACCTGAGAGGAGCTGGACAACCGGTATGAAGAGCTGCGTAGGGAGAAAAAGAACCAGCCATCACCATGCTTTCCAGGAGTAACTAAGTGCCCCCGTACCATTCTAGGCACTGGGGTAGTGACCATGACACTAATACAACTGGGGACTGATCATAACCACCACGTGTTACAATGACCTTCTCCCCAGGGCCTTTCTCTATGGCTTTCCTCGACTATGCACTATTTAAAAACTTCAAAAGCAAAACCAAGTGGCCTGATTTCATGCAGGCTTTCATGATCCCGCCGTTGAGCACAGGGCTGTGGACTGCTCACCAGTATCCCTGTAGGTTCCCAGCGATGCTGTGGGTGAAGCATTCTCTTCCCCATTTCGCTGAGGTGGAAGCTGGGCTCAGAGAGGTGTAACCTGTCTTAGCTCCCGCGCCCCTTAGCAACGTGGCTCCTGGACAGCCCCAGAGCAGGACCCACACTCCTTGGGGCTGGGCAGGACCCGTGGCTTTGCCAATGAGCTGGCTGGGGCAGCAAGGCCCAAAACGCACACAGACGCCCTGGATCTGGGTCCTCTTGTCTCTCGCTCCTGGAAGGGCGGTCAGTCCCCAGTGCAGGGCCCTGCACCCTCAGCTCAGTCCTCAACCCCTGAAGGCATGATCTGCTCTCCCTGCCAGGCGGCGTCCGTCTCTAGGAAACAGTTGTCACAGCCGCCACATTGACGTCAGGGAGCTGTGGCAACCCGGATGCACTGTGGAAGTGCTTCCCACTTTGCCGCATCCCTCTCAGAGTGCTCAGAAGCTGCGTGCCCTCAGCCACCCAACACCACGGCTTCACTCACCTGCAGGAAGAGCTCTGCCCTGGTGCGGCAAGATCTCTCAACTTCTAGCACACGTTCCACATCTCCTGCATCCCTCCAGCCACCCAGCCATCCATTCACCAGCTAGCAGCCATTAAGCCAAACGTCACTTATCAGTTCAGGGGCAGGGCAGGCTTCCTTCCACTGGACTCCAACAAGGAACTCAAGTGTGGACACGGTGGTGTTCTATATTCACATGTTCAATCTGAGAAGTAGCAGCTCAAGAAAGGCTAGAGGTTTTTTATAAATATATGCAAGTTCAGATCCTTCTGGTTTTTCTTCTTATTGAAGTATGGTTGATAGACAATCTTATGTTGGCTTCCAATATACAACACAGGGGTTCAACAGTTACCCGTGCTATGAAAACTTCATCTCCTCTGGTGCGGTTACCATCTATCAACGTAGAAAGCTGTTACAGAACCATTGACTAAATTCTCCATGCTGTAATACCATCCCTGTGACCAACATCTATTACTGCTGCATCTCCTCCTGTTCGATTCTCTATGCATGCACATAGAAGGTATGCTCATGACACGTGGCTTACATATGACTGTTCACAATTCTCAGTTGAGGGTAATGATCAGATTTGGGTTTGTGTCAGTGTGTACATGTGCACTATCTATATATACATATATTACATATAATAAACCAGGTATCTCTACCTTTGAATGTATGTGTGCACACAGTGTTAAATTAGCCAGTTGGAGGCCTGAGGACACCTATTCTGTGTGCCTGTGTGTTTGTGTGTGTTTGTCTGTATGTGTGTGTGTGTGGGGAGGGGTGTACTGAAAACATGCAAACAATAGTGTATTTTGCTGAGTGAAGCTGTGATCTGCAGTAAAGGTATCAAACAATGCACAGAAAGATTCGTCTTCCCATGTTGGCTAATGATTACCTCTAGGGGAGAATGAAGAAAGAATAAAAATGAATCATGTCCTGGGTTAATCTGATAGCTCTCTAAGCTATTGAATGGAAATATTTCCTAAGTAGTAGCCTCAGGTCAGCATCACATTTAGGGTTACATTAGGTTTGGCTGAAGGGGAGGGTGAGTGCTTTGGATTAGTGACTAGGGTTATAGGTAGGGTCACATTGATGGTTATGTTTTGGATGCGGGTGTGGGTACGATTAGTTAGGTTTCAACATTAGAGTTAGGGTTATGTTAAGATCTAGGATTACGCTGGCGCTTTGGTGTGGGGGAAGCTGAAGGTGTCGAGGATGGTTTTGGGGTAGTCAGGTTAGCATTAGGCTTAGGTGTAGGGTAAGGCTTAGCTTGAAGTTCGGTTTGGGAATAGTGTTAGGTTTAGGGTTCAGGCTAAGGGTTAGGGTTCGATTTAGGTTTAGGCTTACATTCCATGTAAGTGAGGTTGATGGATAGGGGGAGGGGTAGGTGTCAGTTTAGGCTTAGGGTTGGTCTCGTGTAAGTAGCACTGTGAGGACACGCTTACAGTAAGAGTTAGGGTTAGGGTTCAATGTTAGTGTTGGCGTTAGGTTTAGAGTTAGGCCTATGTGTTGTATGGGTGAATTTGAAGATGGGGTTTAGGGTTAGTGATTAGGATCAGGGTTAAGATGAAGTGTACGGTGAGGATATACATATGGTTAGAGTTAGTTTTAGACTTTATTCTTAGGGTTAGGCTTTGATATAGGGTTAGTGTTACGGTTTGGTGTGGGTGAAGGTGAGGGTGTTGATGGGGGTTTAGAGGAAAGGGTAGGTTTAGGGTTAGGCTTGGGGTTAGCTGTTGGGTTTTCCTTAGGGGGAAATTAGGGTTGCGGTGTGGGTTAAGTATTGGGTTTAGGGAGACGGTTAGGCTTCACCTAAGCTTTGGAATTACGCTTGTGTGTGTGTAAGGTTGTGGGTGTGGGTTATGAGATAGGCACAGGGTTCATGTTATGGATAGGGCCAGCTATCGTTGTAGGGTGAGGATATGGTTAGGGTTTGACTTAGGATGACTGTTCGCAGTTAGTATTTGGGTTATGTTTACGTTTAGGATTGCATCAGGTGTGGTTGAAGGTGATGGGGAGGTGCTAAGGTATGTGGCTATGGTTAGGGTTAGGGTTAGGTTTAAGGATAAGTGTAGGGAGAGGATACGGTTACGGTTAGAATTTGGGTTCGGCTTTATTCTTGGTGTTTGTGTTAGGTTTAGTTTCATGGTTCCAATTTGCTGTGGGTGAAGGAGAGGATGTGGATGGGGAAGTAGAGGTAGGAAAATGGCCAGGATTAGGGTGAGGTGTTAGGATAGGCTTCAGATGAATTTAGGGTAAGTGTTAGAGTTAAGTATAGGTTTTAGAGTGACAGTAAGGGTTCTATTTATGTCTAGGTTTATGGTTCCGTGCGAGTGAGGTTGAGAGTGATGGGTAGGGGATAGGAATAGTGTTAGGGTTAGTGCTAGGCCTAGGATTAGGTGCAGGCTGAGGATATGGGTACAGCCAGATTTAGGATCAGGGTACAAAGTTAGCTTTTGGGTTGGAATGAGGTTTAGGGTCACGTTAGGTTTGGTTGACGGGGAGGATGAGTGCTTAGGCTTACTGACTATGCTTAGGGTGAGGGTTAGGTTGACCACTATATTTGGGATGCGCATGTGGGTACAATTAGAGTTAGGTTTCAGCTTTAGGGTCAAGGTTAGGTTAAGTTTTAGGGTTACGTGGACGCTTTGATGTGAGTGTTGAGTATTTTAGGGTTGGCATACAGAGGGTTAGGGTAAGGCTTAGCTTGAACTTCGGTTTAGGGTTAGAGTGAGGTTTAAGGTTCAGGTTGAGCATTAGGGTTCTATTTAGGGTTGGCTTTACAGTTCCATGTCAGGGATGTTGAGGGCTTGGGGTAGGGGTATGTGTTGGGTTAGGCTTAGGGTTAGGGCTAGTGTATGGAGTACATGAGGATACGGTTACGTTCAGCATTATGGTTCAAGATTAGTGCTTGGTTTAGATTAGGTTTACGTTAATGTCATGTGTGAGTGAAGTTCACTGTGAGTTGCTTACCTGTACTGACTTACCTACAGTGTTGCAATGATGAGACCCTTTGTCTTCACTCCTGCTCCAGGAACCTGTCTAGAAGACTCAATATCACACTTGGATCTTCTGTATCGGCTCCTATTTCTGGGGCTCAGAGTCCACACCTTCTCTGCTGTACCACTAGAGGCGAGAGTCGGAATACAGCACATTGAATAGAGAGGAATGTGAGAGGAAAGGAAAGCACAGGAAATGCAGAGGACAGAGGCAAGGATGTTCTTGCCTGTCCCCACGCAGTTTTCAGTCTGTACCTAATCCCACAGCATCACTGAGTCACCATGGTAGGCATGCTGGCAAAGGAAACTGGGACTAAAATACCCAGCGACTACACTGACTTATTTCCTAACATGTTAAGAAATGAGTAGGACTGATGTAATACATGGTAAATAACTTCAAATATTCTTCACAATAAATAGTCCTCACAGATGCACCAATACACACACACGTATACGTACCCACATACATTTGTGCACTCTCCATTTTTTTTTCTTTTTAACTACTGTGGAGCCTAGGAAGTGATCAAGGCTAGTTTATCAGAAGGTAAGTAACAAAACTCCACAATTCAATTCTAGCCACACAAATAAAGTTAAAAGCTACTCAACCATTTCATTTTAGTGAGTGATTTTCTAGATGTGACCTTTAGATTTTTCTCTGGACCATTTGTTCCACTAGTTTGAGTATATTGCCAATAATATCTAAAAGCTGAGAAGGAAATCTAGGCAAATGAATATTGTAATAGTGAATTTTATGTGTCAGCTTGGTGTCGCCACAGTGCCCAGGTATCATCAAACATTATCCTGTTTGTGTCTATGAGAGAGTTATGGGTGAAGTTTTACATTGAAATCTGTGGTCTGAGTAAAGCAGATAGGCTTCATCTAATCAGCTGAAGGCCTAAAGAGAACAAAGGACTCATCTCCCCTGAGCGAGAGGGAATACAGCCAGGATGCTGCCCTTGGACTTCACCTGCATCATCCCTTCATCACTCACCAGCAGACTGCCTGCAGACTCCAACTGTACCTACTTCTTGAGTCTCCAGCCTGCCAGTCCCCCCATCCGATTTTTGATTTGCCAAGCCTCCACAAGCTCATGAGTTAATTCCTCAAAGTAAAAATCTATATAAAAACATCCTATAGGGTCTGTTCCTCTGGAAACCCCAGACTAATACAGGTGTTAAGCCTCAAGAATCTTTTCCACCCTACAATAACCTATGCTGTCAGCCAAAAGGATTCCATAGCAACAATGACTCCTGACAGTTCACTAAAAATATGATACTTCGATATTTTAATAAAAATACTACCACTGACAATAGCATCCAAGAGTATGAATACATAGAGATAATGTATGTAGCACATGTATGTCCACAGATGTGAAAGTCCATAGTGGAGAGAAATTGTACAAGGCCTAAATACAGAAGGACACACTGTCTCCATGGATCAGAAGACTCGGTATTGTTGTCCATTCTCACCAATTTGATCTATAGAGTCAATGCAACTCCAATACAAATATTAACATAAAATTTTTAAAAATTGATGGGCTTTTCTAAAAGATATGTTGAAATGCAAAGGGCCTGGCCTCTGAAAATAACTATGAAAACTACTTTGAAAGAGAAGAACAAAGTTGGAGGATAAGCACTACCTCATTTCACGATGCACTACGAATCCACAGTAATAAAGGGAGTGTGGTATCGAATGAAGGTAGAGATGCAGATGATCAAAGCAACAGAATAAAGAGTGCAGAAATGGACCCACCCATGTATGGACAACTGATTTTCGACAAAGCTACAAACATCATTCAGGGAAGAAAGGATAATCTTTTCAACAAACGGTGCGGGGACAAGTGGATATCCATATGCACAAACATCAACTATGATCCATGGAATATACCACCTAGAAATATAAACTCAAAATGCATCATGAACCTAAACATAAAAGCTAAATTATAAAACCCCTGGATGAAAACACAGGAAAAAATACTTGTGCTCTTTGGCTAGGTGAAGATTTCTTAGATATGACATCAAAAGCAAAACCAAATAACAAATGACAAAATTGATAAGCTTTACTTCCTTACAATTAAAAACTTCTACTCTTCCTAAGATACTGTTGAGACAAAAGATAAGCCATTAGCTGTGAGAACATATTTACAAATCACATATGTGATAAAGGTCTTGTATCCAGAGAAAAATAAAACTCACAATACTCAACGAAAATTAAAAGACACTCCAATAAGTAAGTGAGCACAAGATCTGAGCAGGTACTTCACCAAACAAGATACACAAGTGTCAAACAAGCACATAAGAAAATGCTGAACAGCATCAGTCATTAGGGAAATATAATCCCACCACACCCCTCTGAGAATTGTGACAAATATAATTAAGTCCAGAATGAAATATATAATTAATCAGCAATACCCCCATTAATTAAAAAATGTGTATAATATTTGTGTAGTTCCTCCCATTATATTCTCTGTGAATGCACATACAATGTATACTCATCACATGTGGGTTTCACATATGACTCTCCATTTGCTAAAGATCATGAAACCAGTTACTAAACAATCTCCAGTTTACAAGCAACTCTGACTCCAAAGTCTGCCTCCCTAACCATGGGAACATGTAATCTTTTCTCTGCGGTAGGGCTGAGGGTAGCACAGTACTGATGCCCTGTGGTACTGTAGGCAAGGACTGATCCGGCATTTGGGACACAGGTCTCCCGATTTTAGTCTGTTGTACATTCTGAATACTCTTGATACTCTGGTATTCTGTACCACCTGCTGTTTGTGGCCCAAAGGAAGGTTTCTGTCTTAGTATCAAAATGGAAGGTATAAACATGAGAAAGCACATTAAAAAACAAGATGCAATGATTTTCATTTCCACCTTTGGAGATAATTTATCTTACAAAGAGATGTCTACAAAGCTGATCTTTCATATAAATATGTATTTCCTACCCTGCTTTGTCAATTCTAGTGATCTTTACGAGATGTTCATTTTTAAGTCATTTCTTTTATGGGGTGAAGAACACAGGGGGGGTCCATACATTTATTTTCTGAAATACTGTTCATCAGATTCATTTTAATTATTTGCTTACTTCTCATAAGAAGGGTAATTATATGCCCATTTTACAGATGAAGAAGTTCAAGCTCAGAACAGGAAACCTACTACTCCAATATGACATATATATTTAGAGGCAGGAATGATATTTTACAAATTTTATATATATACAAATACATATTTAAATATACATTTAGAAAATAAAATAAATAAAAATGTATTTAAAATATAAATATATTAATTTATAACTATATATATTTGATATATAATGTGTATTATATTTATATAGAATAAAAATAAAATAGGTTCATTTCCATATAGTCTTTCCCCAGTTATACATACTTTTAAGCAGCTTGTTTTTTTCACTCAGCATGCCAGCCCAGGGTATTAATTTGTATTACTCTATGTACTATAACTTGGCATACCTTTTAAAGTGAATTAAAAATTACTTGTTATGAAATTGTCAATGATTATATATATAAAACTGCCTGTTATATGATCTATCTGTTCATATCATTTGACCACATCTCTGTTCATTAATAAGACTTCATTCTCTACGAAGGACACTAAGTAAGATAGTCAAGGATTTAATATAAAAGTTCAACTAGAAGAAAACAATTATTCTAAATCATAAATAGAAATAGAGGGCAAACAAAATAGTAGAGTATATATGGAATCTGTAATTTCTATATGTTTATAAACAATATGGCAAAACTGATTAGAAATGAACAGACATTGATCATATCAGTAAATATCAAGTGTGCAAATGTGTTTTCTGATTGCCTATGAAGGAAAAACCAAAACTATGCTTTTTCCAGAGATATACCTAAACAAAGGAATTGATAGGTTAAGCATTTAAAACCCAGAAAATATGTATCACACAATTGTCAGCAACAAGAAAGGAGGGATCATAATCTCGATATTTAAGACAGTAGATAACTCAGATCAAAATGGCCTTAAAAAGACAAAAAGGACAGTTGCTAATGCTAAAGGTTAAAATTCATAAGGAAGATGTGAGATATTAAAAATTATATACATAATCAATAAAAATATTTATAGAGCAAAAACTACAGTAGGTGCAACTGTAAACATGAAGAGACACACTAATTATAGATGATTCCAACACACTTCCCATCATCCAAAAATGGTCGTGTGGAAAAATATCTAGTCATTTACAGAAGACTTCAACGTTGTAATCCCAAAGGTAGATCTTACAGACATAATGAATTGTGAGGTCTTCTTGATAATGTACTTACATTTCAGATGAGCACAGAATATTCAAGAACACTGACTCTGCCTGGGGCTGTTAAACACACCTTGGGCCCAGATGGAAATACAGATTAAAGCTGTAGAATTTGATGAGGATAATGATAATGAAAACTCAACATAACAGAATCCAGCTAGAGCTAGAGCACCTGTCAGGATATTTTCAAATACTAAATATGTATAGTAATAAAAATGAAAATAAGTAAATTAAACATTCATTTCAAAAAGCATGATAAAAAACCTCAACATAAACTAATAAATGAGATAGAAAGAACAGTTAAAGGAAAAGAAGAAATGAACGGGTTAAGAAACCTCATCCCTGCTAAAGGTCAGAGCACTCGGGATGGGAAGGTGGCAAACACTGGTGCTGTGGGTGGTGCACCAACCACTGTGCTGGGATCCTGAGGGACGTGTCCCCTTGAAGTCCTCACAACCTCTCTGGAGGGTAAGGATCAGATAAATGGGGGTGTGTAACTGTATACATATATGCTGTGTATTACACATATATTATACATAATACACTACATATCTCTAACCACGATGTTTGTATACACACACCCAGTGTTAAATTAGCCAGTTGGAGGATTGAGGACACCTACTGTGCCTGTGTGTATGTAGAGAAAACAAGCAAAAATAATAGTATATTTTGCTTAGAAAGCCATCATCTGGAGTAAAAGGATAAAACAATGTACAGAATGATAATCATCCATTCTGGGAAGTGATTATCTGAAGGGAAGGAAGAAGGAAGAGTACAGGTGCTTCTTATCCTTGGTTAACTTGATAGCTCCCTATGCTACTGAACCGAAATATTTCAGAAGTAGCAGAGCTTTTCGGTAGTAAGGTTTTTTACCATATATATATATATAATCTATACTTCTTTTAGTAAATATTTAGTAATGAGCCAACTGAAGAGGTTAAGAATATCAATAACCAGCAATGCCATCATGATTGGCATTTACATTGTGCTATTTCATTCCACTGTTTTTTATTCATGAATGTACGTGCATGTACTCCAAAGGTATGACATACATAATTCACATAACTATTTTCCCACCATGTGTACAGATCAGTATCCTGTGTTTTTTTGGTATTTTCAATATTGTTTTTATGTTTACTATTTTCTTCAGTAGTAACAAGCAGATGAAGCATTCTGAGTAAATGCCAAGGTATAAGATATGATCTAACTTTGTGTTTTAATGAACCCTTTATCAGCTGACCCAATCCAGTTCTTAAACAATACATCCAATTGTAAATGCCACACCTGCAAGCATATTATAGGATATTCTGTCTAGGTCTGCTCCTGAGCTCTCTATACATTTCCTTTACTCTCTGTGTCACCTAACTACACAAAATTTATAAAATTATAGTTTCGTGGAACACTGGAACACCTCACAATGTAATCTTCAGTGCCATAATTCACCCTTTGGATGGGTGGTAGGAATAATAGTGCCATTACAACTAATAAACAGTAATAAAAGACACCATGATTATACAACACATAACTGCTCACTCTAGATCATGTAACCAGCAGGTAATGGTTCCCAGATTCGAACCCTGATTCTTTTGACCCTAAAGCCTACACACCCAACCACTGTTTCTATATTTTAGTTTCTTCTGCTTTAGGCTGCAGGTCACCAAAGGGAAGGGACTCACCTTAGGCCTTGTGCCCACTAAAAGGTCTGGCAACTGGAATGGAGGATCGAAGACTCCCTCATCTATCTAGCTGACACATTCTTAGCCTTTGCTCTTCTGTACTATTTCTTCTTCCTGGGGCTCAAGAAGAAATTGCTCCACCCATGTCAAACTAGAAAGAAAAGAAGAGACCAGAGAGAATGTGAACTGAAAGTAATAACCAGAAAGGACCAGAGTTCACTCCTTGAGGCTCCCCCTGCTTCCAGATGCATTTTGTTTCAAATCTTCTATTTTATGGTACATAGAAATTTTCTTGGAACCAAGCACACTCTTCTATGAAACAATCCAGAGGTACCATGCAAAAAAGACAGAAAGGCATAAGCATAAAACCATTCTTTACAGAACAAATCATAACAGCAGAAAGACTAGGAATAAAACACATGTCCACCCATAAAGGACTGGTTGAATAATCAAAGGTGCTTCTATATCCTACAGTACATAACATGCAGCTATAAAAGGCAATGAGGACTCGCTGCCTATATTCCCATGGATTGCGCTCCAGGCTATATGGTGCAGTCATAAATGCAATGTACAGAAAAATGTCCAGAGATGCTACTGTCCAATATATAGTGGACACCAGCCATACACGGTTATTTAAGTGAATACACTTCGATGAAATTAAAAACTCAGTTCCTTAGTCCTACTTACTAAACTTGAGGTGTCCTATAGCAACAGGTAGCTAGTGGTTACTCTGCTGGATAATGAAGACAGAATATTTCCATCTCTGCAGAAATTTCTGTTGGACATCACTGGTACAGAATATGTTACCTTTTTCCTTTGAAAGGGAGCTATAACTAATATGCATGTTATATTTGTTTACCTATTGAAGACTGGAAAGTTAAAACAAAAGAAGGATAAAGATGATTACCTATAAGGGGACAATGGAGCAGTCCAGTGTGAGAGCTAATGATGTATATTCTCTGAAAAATATACAGATTTACAAGCTTCATGCACTGAAACCGGCAAGAACAAGGACCAATCCAGTACCAGTGAGCAACCCTAGTCCTCAGACTTAATCCTTTAACACATTTTCCATTAAAAGGAATACAGGTTCCTCGGGAAAATGGCTGATTCCAGGTCCAGGTAGGGATTTTCCAGATGAGTCTGTGCCACATCTGCTTCCAGACCCTTTCCAGCCGATTAGGATAGGCTTTTGTCTTTCCAAGCTCCCTCTCTGTCTCAGGTCTTTCCCACAGCCCTATCTGTTCCTGGGATTTATCAGTTCACCCCATCAGCAATGTTTTGCCCAACATCATGAATATCTTGTTCCACAACTGGACTCAGCATGGATATCAGCCTCCCATACCAGGTGCTGGGGGTGGGGGGACTGGGGAACTTTAGCTTTCATTCCTGCAGTCAATGTGACCCAATCAAGGCCTTCAAATACAGGGATGCAGATTGCTTGTTTCATTCCCAACTCCCTAAAAATTTATCGTACTTCCTCTATAGATTTCCAGAGTCCCACATGCCCAGGGAGGTCCCCCTCTTTGTACCAAGCCTCCCTTCCGGATAGAAAGATCCAGCATACAAGGAAGTAAGTACATACTATGTTTTCACTAAGATATAAAATATATTTTTGTTAACTCTGGGCTGAAGAGAACCAGCAGAAAACTTGTGTCTACAATAGCTAGTACAAGTCTCTGCCACAGACCATCAACTTTACACAGATATAGAACAATCTATCTATTAATCCTTCAGTATGTTGGATAAAAATATACGTATTTATCAACCCATACACATGCTAGAAATCATATCTAAAGACATATGTACATGAAATACCTATAAAATAAATTTCTCAAATTAAAAATATTCATGATTATTATTTTCCCATTCTTGGAGGTAAATGGGTAACAAAAAACAAACAAACCATTTCTATGCTTTGCTTTTTATCATCATCAAGCCACAAATTTTGTTCTATTAACAGAAAAAATGCAAATATTTTTATTGATCCTTCTTGGGAGACTCTAATAACTTCAAATTGGAATATTCATCTATTAAATGTTCACTGGAATCCTAAATCTGAGGATAATTCTTTAGGCTTTTCTACCTCATTGTTTATGAAATGGGTCATTTGGTGATTCACAAAACATTGGCAATCTGTATGATTCCCAAACACAAGCCTTCTACTGGTGGATATTAGGCATAACATATTCAAGAAGTTGTTTCCCAAGTGTTCATAAATAAATCATGTTTTGTATATTCATGTCAAATAAAACATAATTTATAATTATAAAGTAGTAAATAGCTGAATGTGACAAGCCATGTGAAAATTAAAAGCAACCTGTATGATTCCATTCATATAAAATCTTAAGAAGTCAAAACTAATCTGTTCAAGGAGATCAGTGGTTGCTGGGGGACAGGGCATGGGAAGGGAGAGGGAGGTGGTCTGTGATTAAACAGGTGAAAAGGTGATGCCCTGGGAACATAATCATAATCATATTTTAAAATATCTGGTTATTAAAAGGGACATTGCTGGGTATCATTATAATCGGGAAAACACTTAAGTAATTACTACTTTATAAAATTAGCAATTCTTAAAACTGGCATTTTAAACTAACATGTGGAAAATTTCAGGTTCTTAAAAAAATTAATGATATAATGGATAAAACCATGGTTACGAGTAAAGAATCCATGTCACAATCTCAAATCGCTAGGAATCCTTTTAACTGCACATTTTCACGTCCATCTGAGACTCATAGGATTCGTTATTACTTACACAGTCAGAAAAATATCGGTATGTACTGAAGATCCAGTCAAGCTGAACAACTCATTGCTTTCAGACAGAACAGGACATATCTGAAATGGGCCTCAGGGCTACTACACAGCATGAAGCTGCTAAAGGAATGAAACGCCACCTGCTAAACCTCTTATCCCAGGATGAGACCCATGGACCTTCTCTACTGTTAGGCTCGTTTGTGAACCTCACAGGAGCTATGCCACAACACGCTTTTGCTCAAAGCTATGAACTCACTTGAGCCAGGTGTCGTATCCCACCAGGGATGTGAGGTATTGGGGTCTCTTGAGGACTGCTGCCCTTGAACCTGGAGGAGGAGCTTCAGTGGCCATCGGGACAATGATCCTCAGAAGCGGCCTCCTTGAGACACCTCAGAGGAGCTGGGCCACCAGCAGGAAGAGCTGCGCAGGGAGAGACAGATCCAGCCATCACCATGCTTTCCGGGAGTAACTATGTGCATGCTAGGCACTGGGGTAGTGACCATGACACAGATACCGCTTGGTACTTGATCATTACCACCACGTGTTACAATGGCCTTCTCCCCAGGGCCTTTCTCTTCGGCTTTCCTCGACTATGCACTGTTTTAAAAACTTCAAAAGGAATACGAATTGGCCTGGCTTCATCCAAGCATTCATTATCCCGCAATGAGCCACAGGGCCGTGGGCTGCTCACCTGTATCCCGGAAGGTTCCCAGACATACTGAGGGTTAAGCATTCTCACCCCTATTTTACAGTGGGCGAGGCTGGGCTCAGAGAGGCGTTCCCTGTTTTAGCTCCCGCGCCCCTACCTTTAATATCAACATGGCTCCAGGTCGGCCCTAGAAAAGGACCCACACTCCCTGAAGCCGGGCGGGACCCCAATGCCACATCTCTACCTAAGGCACAGCCGGGCCACAGAGTCTCAAAGCGGAAAGAGGCGACTTGGATCTGGACTCTCTTGTTTCCCCACCTCGCAAGGAGGTTCTACCTCCACAGCCTCTGCCAAGTCCCAAACACCTGAACGCCGGAAGTGCTCTCCCTACCGGTCACGTCAGTCTCTAGCGTCACGTCATCGCGGTCGCCATAATGATGTCATGTTTCTATGGTAACCGCGACGCACGAGCATATCCTCCACACCCGAAATGCCTACTCAGCCATTCAGCCCGCGTCCTCGTTCCTCACCTTCCCACCCTAACGGCCTTCCGCAAAAAGCAAAACACCTTTGCTCTTCAGGTCGTCACGTGAGAAAGTCAGCTAATTAGAGGCTGTAGACTTGGACCAGGGCAATGGGCAGAACTCTGCCAAGGTTGTTGGAGCAAAGCATGGCGCTGTGGTAAGGAATTTTGTGTGCCTTGAAGAGACAGTAGGGGAATATTATCAGTACTCAGAGACCCCGCCAGGTATCCTAGGGTTCTGGGTGCTGAGCCAGCCTGGGAGGGTGAACATGTAAAATAACTTGCCATGCAAAGCAGTTTGCTATCACTGCCGGAGAACTAAGACACTGTCTATAATCGTGTGACTGAATGACCTAGGAACACACACACACACAACCATCATTCAAGCAATTTGGGAATTATTTCCAGGAAGCAGGACTAGAATAGTATAGTTATTTGGTAGGCAGAAACTTAATTAATTGAACCTTAATACATTGGTTTGTCTTGGGGAATTCTGGTATTCATTCCTGATAATTTTTTCTGCGTGGAGTGGCACCCAAGACCAAAACACTTCCAGACTCTCTTTACACTCATTTCTCTATCACAAGAATGGCTCACCTTATTGATGAGGCTGGGAAGAGAAATGAATTGCACAGCCCAGACCCATTCCCTTCAAAATTCTTGGCGGTAAGTTGCCCTTATGCAGCACATGATCTGCTCTGCCCTCAGAGTTGGGACTTAAAATTGACCCATGGTTCTCCCCTTTCTGTGTCTTGCTGGCTCCCAATTATAACCTATGGCCTTGGTCCAAAATTCTTGGGCTTTTATGAGCACACACCCAAACATCACTGCTAGGTGACTCAGCTCTAAAACAACTAAGAAATATGAAAAAAATAATAATAAAGAGAACAATATATCAATTTTATTCCTTATAAAATAAGTAATGGAGAAAGTGGCTGAGCTCTGCAGGCAAGGTATTTCCTATTCGTGAACCTCAGAACTAGACAGACTTATTCACCCAGCAGTGCTGCATTTGGACAGTCACAAGCCCAAGGACTGCAAGGCACACCTACGTGCTGTCTAATGAAGGAGACCTACAGGTGCCCAAGGAAAGAAGTTCCCTTGCAAAACTCTCCCAGTAGCAAGAAAAAGTGTTTCAGATTATCTTATTTGAGTAATACTTCCCAAAGTCAATAAATACCCCGTATTCTGTTGGAATACTCACCAAGCAACCTCCTAAGGATACGGCTTCCCACAGGGCTTATTGAACAATTTTTAGCAACAGCCTCGTTCTCACTCAACAAACATGTTTGGCATGGAAGCTCATCTTATGAAGGCAGATTGGAATTAGACTCTAAAAACTCCAAGAGTAGGGTGAAGATCATATATTGTGAAAATTTCCCTTGGAGAGTTCTTCAAGAAAGAATTGAAATGTTCAAAAATCTATATCCACACATAAATCTGCATGCAGACTATAGCCAACATTTTAAGAGTCCTACTAAGTCCTCAAGGATAGGAGAATTCCTATTTTTTCCAATGATAACAGATCACAGAAAAGGAGGGAGAGGTAAACAAAACCACTTGTTTTTCACATCCATTCATGTTTAGCACAACGCCCATAAGAGCAACTGGGGAGGAGGATAGGAAGGTGGCCCTGCAGGAACAGGAACCCCATGTTTCACCCAAAGCAAATGTAAGGATTTGTAGTAGGAGGAGATAGACACATGTGTTTGGACAGTTTTAATGAAAGCTGCAGCATTTTTCTTCCAACCTGATGTGCTGGCAGAAAAGAATCACAAGTTCTTTTTCAGTACAAAATGGGGACACTAGATAAATAAGCCAGTGAATGAAGTCCCTAGGAAAACTAGCAGCAGCTCTTTCACTCAAGGCTAAACTGAAAGCTGAGTCTGGGGTGCCCCTCTGAATGCTCGGGTAATAATGCAGGTTTCATAGCAACACCATAGGCAGGTAATAATGAAGTCACCCTGTTGCCAGGTCATCAGAATGTGAACTCCTCTGGTCAGATGCCCTTTAAACCTCTGGCCCAAATCTCCCATCACTGTGAACTCAGACTGAGTGAAAGAGGAGACAACCTGGAGGGTTCATGGCTGTGGGAAGGCTCCTCTTCCAGCATAAAATGGTGAACTCCCTGCTGCTGGCAAATTGAAGAGAGGGCCTTCTTCGAGTGAAAAATCTGCTTGTCGCAATGAGTGGTTGGTCAGATATGATTGTTTATTACTGTTTCATGTTGCAGCTAATACTGTGTCTTGTGCTCCTCATCAATTACTGTCACACATGGCCTTTCACACTTGGAAACAATTTCGGACAGCTTACCTCCGAGATGCAGCCTCTCTTAGATGGAAGATTCTCAGACTCGGTTGGTGCCCACAGCTCTCAGAAGAACATCGAATGTGCCAAAAGGGAGAAGATGATGTAGTCCACTGCCATCTCCTTTTGGTTTGGAATAGCTGGCTCTGGCTTTGCTCACAGAACCACGGATCCCATGCCATTCAGCATAACAGCACAAAACATAAAGATACAGAAAATTTCTCTGTCTGCCTCTGCATATTTTTGTCATCATCTACCTAAAAGTTTCTCACCTTGAACAGGTTTTGTAAGGAACCTTTACTGTAAAGACCCTTTACCGTGTGACAGGGATTGCGTTAAGGGCTCTCCTTGGCATCATCCAATCCTCACCACTAAGCCTAGGAGGTTAGGGGCTGCTGTTATGCCTATTTTATCAAAGAGGAAGCGGAGGCTGAAGGGGTGTGTCTGCAGCACCAGCTAACTGTAAGTGGCAGAGCTCAGATTCAAATACAGACCGTATGACCCGCAGACATGTACTCTCAACCCCTAGAATGTTCCTTGGTGGGCAGAGGGTGTGAGTCTTCTGTTGTCCTGGGTATACAATTTGGGGAGATGGGATGATTTTCTCCTGGGGACCTCAATTTCCCTTGGCTTAACATGAATCCCTGTTTCTCTTTTTAGTGTTGTCAGGATTCGCTTTAGGCATTTTGAGTAATATTATTGGGTGCAACATACTTAGGATTTCTATAGCCTCTTGATGGATTGATTCTTCCATCATTATAAAAATGTCCTTGTTTATCTGCATATAATACTACTTTTTCTGAAATAAAGTTTAACACTAATATAACCACTCTGCCTTTCTTATGATTAGTGTTTTCCTTAGTATATGCTTTCCTACCCATTGAGTTTAGCCTATATGTGTCTTTATGCTCAAAGTCTATTTCCTGTAGGAGGCATATATTTTGGGTCTTGCTTTTTCATCTAGGCAGACAATCTAGCCTTTTCATTGGAGTGTTTGATTGCATTTTAACATGTTTCAACAGATTTTGGTTCAAATTTACCATTTGCTGTTTGTTTTGTTTAGTTATGTCTCTTTTTTTGCATTTTTCTACTTTTCCTGCCTTCATGTGAATTATTTGAACACCTTTAGTAAGTTATGTTATTTCCTCTGTTGGCTTGTTAGTACATTTTGTTTTACTTTTACTAATTTCTCTGGAGTTTACATACTGTATTTTTAACTTACTACTATCTACTTCCAAATACTTTAGCACTTCACATATAAATATAAGTATCTTACAACAGTTATATTCCATTTCTTCTCCTTTATTGTGTTATTTTTCTCATCTTTCTCAAATATTTTACTGGTACATACCATATCAATTCCATAATATATTTATCTTAGTTTTAAAAATAATCTTTTAAAAATACTGAAAATTGAGAAAAAAATTGACTTGCATATTTACCATATCTGGTGTTCTTCAGTCCTTTCCACAGATTAAAGGTTCCATCTAACAGCATTTTCTTTCAGTCTAAAGTACACTTTAAAAAATATTTCTTGTATTGCTGGTCTTTTGGCAACAAACCATTTCAGGCTTCCTTAAATACTGAAGTGTTTTATCATTATTCTGAAGGACATTTACACAAAATATCTAATTGTAGTTTGTCAATTTTTATTTTCTTTAGCATTTCAAATGTCTTTTCATTGTATTCTGGCTTGCATTGTTTCTGTTTCAAAACTCACACATGGTGATTTTTTACCTTTGTTTTCTTTATGTTTTGTGTCATATTTATCCAACTGCTTTTTTAAGGTTTTTCTCTTAAGTTCTCATATATATTGTCATATGCTTTGGTGTGGCCTTGTGGTTATACTGATTGGCCTCATTGGGCTTCATTAGACTGTATCTGTATAAATGCCATTTCTTTGAATTCTACCTTGTTTGATATTTAAGAACCAATGCCAGCTTTCTTATAGATATAATTTGCATAATATACCTTTCAACATTCTCTTAGGTTCATCCTTTCTGTTCTTATATTCAATATGAATAATATATAACCATCTTAGAGTTTTACTTTTACTCTGAGTAGTAAGGGACAGAGTGGAGATGTAAACCCAGCTAGAACTGACAGTTTGCAACTTAGAGCCTGAGCTTTACTGTTTCCCTAATATTGCAAGTGCACTCTCTTCTCAGTCTCCATGTTCTCCTTGGCTATCCTATCCACTTCTTCAGTTGTAACTAGTCTTAGTGATGAGGGCACTCAATTCCACATCTCTAACACAGACTGCTCTCTGGCCCTACAGACTTTTATCCAATTCTCTAGTGGAACTCTCCTCCTGAATGTCCCGTGGGTACTTCAATCAAAACAAATCAAAAATTGGTAGTAGAACCTTCACAGGTTTCTTCCGGTGAGTGGATTTATTAGTACCTGTAACTAGTTTAGAACACTGTCTGGAACATGGTACACTCTAAGAGTATGTTGCGAATATTATTATTGCCATTATCCTCTGTGTATTCCAAATTAATGTGATGACACTTTTGCAGAAATGTTTTAATGGCAGTAAGATTGGAAGTGCACAATTAAAATATAAAAACCTGACATTGAAGCAAATAACAACAATAAAAGTGCCTTTAATCACACATCTATTTCTAAATGTCACCAGAGATAAATTCCTTTATGTGTTTTTCTATTTTTGTATGCACATCCCATATATATTTATACACCTTATTTTCTTGATTTTTAGATTACAGCATCTGTAACATACACCATTATTTAACACTTTTGAGAAAAAAATAAAACCAATTACATAAAATCTACACATCTATGTTAAGATGTATTCCAATGTGAGAAATGTTGAAAGACTGAAAAAATACATTCTAATGAATAAAACAATTCATGTCACGTGACATATACATTGCTAAGAACTCTGACATTTTGATGTATTTCCTCGCAGTCCTTTTCTAGGCATGTTTATATCCAATGCAGTTGTGTTTTCACAGCACTACCAGTGGTTCTCCAGCGTTAGTGTACATTAGAATCTCTCAAAGGATCATGTATATCATGTAATAATGTATATTTTGGGGCCCAGTTGGAAGTGTTTGATGGAATGTCTGCATTGTTAGCAAGAGAGACAGGCAATTCTGAAATAAGTAGTCTGTGTGGCATGCTTCAAAAAACATTGATACATACTGATAAGGACACCCTCCTAGAACAAAAGTTTACTCAGGCTCCTCTAAGCCTTATTTTCACTGAGGCCTTATCCTTGGTCCTGGCGTTGGCCTGCTAACTCCAGTTTTAGCAAGGAATCCTAGTTAGCTAATTTACCAAAAATCTCCCCAACCTTGATATCCAATCAAGCTTGAAATCAAATCACGTTCCGCTCCCCTGACCTTGATACCTAATCAAGGTCCTCTTCATAATTTTTCCATCTTCTCCATCACCCTTCCCATTGGTCATAAATTCCCAGCTGCCCCTGTCATACTTGGAATTGAGTTCAATCTCTCACCTATTGCAATAGCCTTGATCCCCACTGAAACAGTTTTGAGTAAAGTCTTCCTTGCTGTTTTTAAGCAATGTCTGGTGCAATTTCTGTTTCACAATACAATTCAAAAAATAATGTTTTAATTTACTATCCCATCATGCCCCTGCTAGGGTACTTGGGGAATCTAAGTCTTTGCTGCTAGAGAAATGAAGTGCTTTGCCTGTAGTTCTTTAGTCAAAGATAGAACTGGTCTACAGACTTGAGGATACCTACAGTCATATGGCCAAATTAAACATTTACTTAAGATATACCAGGATTTCTGTTCCTGACCAGTATAGAGTAAAAGAGAGTCTGGAATTACCAATCTGATATTCTTATGATTATCCAGGCCTACTTCCTGGAGAAAGTTTTCAGGCCACAGTGTAGGGAGTGGGAATCCAGAGAGAGTCCAGTGGTATCCCATAGATTAAAATAGGAAATTGGGAATCTGGGGAGGCCAAGGCAGCTGGAATTTGCAGGGCATAGTACCAAAATGGAAAGAGCTCACAGAGAAAGAGTTTCAGAGATCTGCAGAGGGTCCCTCTTGAATACTTAGCTGAGTAGTGATCATTACATGCCTGTGAGGAAACTACCCAAAATCAGGGAAAAGAGCCACTCCAAAGGCTTAAAGGGAACAATTTCTCAATTTTATACCTTTTTGGGAATAGTCCATATTCTTATAAGCCAGGCTTGAAGACCTTGTAATTCATGGGTTATCAGAGTGCTCAGAAGGGTTTTTCCTCATTAGTGGGGTACCATTAACCTTAAACTAAACATTACTCTTGTCCCACCCTATAAAGGTTAAAATCAAGAATCTAAAAGATCAAACTGTTTACAACTAAATTGTGTCTCTCAGAGTAAAACCCAATACATATACAGGAATGCAAAAATATCTAGAACTCCACAGGTAAAACTCACAAAATCTGGCATCCAATCAACAAACATCAGGCCTGCAAAGAAGCAGGAAAATCTAACCTATCATGAGGAGAAAAACCTATCAATTAAAACTGATGAAGAATGGCAAGGATGGTAGAATTAAACAAGGACATTAAAACAGATATCATAACTTCATTTCATAAGTTCAGAAAGTTGGAGGAAAGGCTAAACATGTTTAGTAGAGACATGGAACATAAAAAATAAAAAAAGACCTGAATGGAATATCTAGAGATTAAAAACTACAATGTCTAAAATGAAAAATATGTTAGATGGGATTAATAGCAGATTAGACATTGCAGAAGAAAAGATTAGTGAACCTGAATACATAGCAATAGGCACAATTCAAAATGAAATACAAAGAGAAAAAGACTGAAAATAAGAGCAGAGCATTACCAAGTTGTAGGGCAACCACACTGATAATCACTTGAAATGGAAATGGCCTAAGCCCTCTAAATACATGACAGAGATTGTCAGAGTGGTTAAAAAGCTTGACTGAGCCCCTAATATCTGAATATAGTTGAGCAGAAAGGGCTGGTTGTACACATACAAAACTACAAACTGAGAAAAAGGCCTTTTTCCTAAAAATATACAACATAATCATGGTCCAAGTATTACTAAGATAGTACCCACCTAAGCTAATCCAACTCTAAGTCAGGAAGAAAGTCTTCATGCACACCTCTGTAGGAGACAAACTGGGGCATTGGTACACTGAGGTGTCCAGAGAAATCTGTAGCGATGGGGTAGGGGGATGTGGCTCACCACAGCAGAGAAATAGAATTGGCCTGTGACATACGGTTTGGATGTTACTCTTAATAGCTGAGGGGAATCTGAAGGACTTCGGTGTCCTGCATGTGCAGATGAACAAAAGCAGTTAAACAGCTCTCTTTACCTCTTTTGTTTCTTATAGCACCCCTGGAAATTATCTCCATTTTCTCAGTGCACAGAGTAAAATGAACTGAGGCATTGTCCTGTAAATAACTACTAAATTCATATTACTAGCTGAAGTATTCAGAAGTAATGTGAAATTCATTATTCTTGTTTGTTGCTTTTCCAACAAGTTTTCATCAAATTCTGTCTTTAAGTTGATTAACACAGTTAACTTGCTTCCTCTTTAAAAAATCAATCTTTAGAGATTAATACTGATTAAATTATGGAGAATAGATTTAATTTAAAATTAATTTATACTCATGTGATCTCAGTAAAGGAAGCAGGGTGTTGAAAATAAGATGTAAAATTTTTCTTCTTAATACATTTTCTCTTCTGCTACAAAACACCAAAACCACTTTACTAAGTGAATACCATACTCTCAGTCTTATATTAATGTGTTTAATGAAGCTTTTTTTTTTTAACCTTTCTTTTTCCTTTGGTCTTCTTTTCTCATTTTCAAAACAATTCCATGACTATTAAATGAACCTTGTTAAGTGCAGTTTCTTAGAAGATACTGAAACATCCTTTTCAGAGCAACACTATTTTTACTGAGTTAAAGATATTGTCATTAGGATCTGCTTCTATTGAACAGTTGAGCATTTCATAAGTGGTATTTGGACCAAGTGAATGAAAGCCACAATAAAGAGAGGGTTTCTTCAAAAACAAAAAATAAAAACAACCCAATAAAAAACACTTTAGAATGGATATTTTACAGTCAGAAACACAATGGGAATATGATTATTTTTTAATTGGCATACATCTGAAGATTTTACTCTCATATGAAATTCATCAGTTATTTTTACTGAACAGAAATCCTTTCCATCAGCTACAAGGGAAAGAGTAAATTTTTAAATAGGCTAATTGAAAATTTAAAACAATGTTAGCAAAATTAAAAATACAAATAAAAATTAAGATTTTTTTATTTATAAAGATGCCTTATTTATTTGGTTGTGTATATCACTTAGAAAGCGTTCTGACTGGTTTTACTTGCGATAGCAACTATAATATGTGCTATCTGCTTGAAAATTTAAAAATAGCATCATTCTAAGCAAAATCAGCACATTTATTACATGATATATATGATGTCAGGAAAGGAAACAGAGAGTAGACATGGGCTTTTGTCTATTTCATTCATGGAAGTCAGTCCTTTCCTACCTATGGGACAACTTTTAAGTTTCATAAATAAATAGTTCTCTCCTGTTTTATTAGATGTGTTCATTTAATTTGCCCAAATTTGCCAACTGAATGGGTCTGCTAAAATGTGATGACTGTCATCTTCACCATTTTGAAAAACAGGAACTCACTGAAAGTTGGTCATATGTGATCCAGTTAGCTTTGATGAATGGCAAGGAGAGATAAACCTGTCTCCTTGGCAGGTGCTTTGGAAGAGGCAGTATTCCTCCTAAGAGGCTCTGAGCCTGGCTTTATCATGACTAGAGGATGATGGCAAAAAATATAAGTATTTTCCTTCGATGATTGAATTATGGTTTTGTTTATATTCTTCCTTACATTTTCTGCATAATTCAAATACATATAATGACCTTGCATTACATAATTATAAGTATTACATTTTTAAATGTTTCCCATAGAAGCTTTGAGAACATGACATATAAAGAAACCATCCATAAAGACCCAACAGTGTTAATTGCTATTATATATTATTTTAGATAAACTGCAACTGTTAAAAATTAAGATTAATAATTAATAAAAGAATAACTGTTATATTATTAAATATCTACTATATCAGGCATTGTGCTAGAAACTGAGCTCCAAGATGATTAAGACAAAATCTCTCTTGTAAAAGGGCACACAGGATTGCACAGAAATGATAAAACCTTTTATTTAAGAAGTTTATAATAATTGTTATAAATGTGTTATTAATAGATTTATCCCAACGCATTAATTTACTAGGATATCTGGGAAGATAAAAACAGCACTTGTTTAAATACATTGACTATTTAATGCAATGCAATTTTAGAAATATTATATGATGGAAAGGTGTAGTCATTGTGGAATCAAATAATGTCCTCTATACTCGTATGGGTGAAAATTCCCTTCAGTCCTTCCTAAGTACCTGATGGGGCCAGGGTCCTGTTAAATGCTGGGGAGCTGCATAAGAGGCAACCCAAAACAGTTCCACAGTTCATCTATTCCATTCAGCAGCCCTGTAAAGCAAGCATTATTGCGCATTTCACTGAAGTGAAGACTGACTCTTTAAAGGAATGTATAAGGTAATTTAGATCACAATGTTTTGTAAAATAGTGTAATCACTGTCAGTGTTTCTCTTTACTTTATGTTGTCAAAACTTAGATGCTTCAGAATCACCTGAGGAACTGTCAGAACAGTAATTCCTAATCAGGTGATTCAAGGAGTGACAACATGGGTGGGGAGTGGAAGGGCACCCAAGCTTTAGCATTTTTAACATTTTCCCTGGGTGATTATGATTCAAGTAAGGGTTCTGTGTTTTTGAAAACAATGGCACATGCAAGGTTTTAAAAAAAGAGTAGATTTTGGGTTAGAGACTTTTCTTGCTCTGCTCCTTTGGAAATTTACACTTTCCTTACCAATTTTACCTCAAGTAAAAAAAGTAATATTTCCCAGGTAAATAGTTACTTGCCTTAGATCGCTTAATTAGGATAGTCAGTTAAGGAAAGTGTTAAGTAAGCTGGGTTCTGAACTCCATTATAGTTAATCAATCAATCAAAATAATTATATATATACTGTATCAGACACTACACTGGAATGGAGCTCCAGGGTGATTAAGACAAAATCATTGTTTTGAGAAGGGCATGCACTCACATAAAAATAAAGCCAAATATTTAATAGTTTTTAAGAACTTACAAACCAGCTTCATGTTTCAGGTGTGGGAAAGAGAAATGGGAAAGGAGTGTTTCAGCTTTAAAATGTGTTTCCCTAATGTAATTTACATGTCTTCAGGGTAAGTCTGTTAAACTGGTTGGGCAGGCCTGCCAGATTCTCTGAGAAAAGCCCTGCAAAGGGAGGAACACAGGCAAAACAAATATTTCAGCCTATTTGTGCTCTGGAGGTTTGAAGTAGTGTAATTCTGGGCACACCACAGTGAGACATCTGCACTAGTTGCATCTCCTGAGTAAGCCTCAGTGCATTCAAGTCTGAGTTATTTTAAAAGGAGCATAAAGATAAAACCCAAAAGGGCTTTTTTGTTAAGAACCAATATGGGAATGGTACTCACTTCAGTAAATCTAACTCTAAAGTGGGGATAAAGGCATTCTCTACACTTCTATAGAGGGAAAAGGGGGGATGTAGCTCACCAGACTCCAGAGAAGTCAGTGGGGTTTTGTTACCTTAGAACTTGCCCATCACCAAGAACAGAAACAGGACCCAGAAAAGAAAGTATGCCCAACTGGCATGGCAGTAATCAGGGGAGGAGGAGTATTGCCAAGTATCAGAGGAATGACAAGGTGAAAGGCACCTAGTTTTGCCCTCTGGACTGATGACCATGGGTGAAAAGGACTTAATGGGGCCAGGGTCCTGTTAAACGCTGGGGAGTTACATAGAAAGCAACCCAAAACAGTTCCACTGCTCATCTATTTCACTCAGCAGCCCTATAAGGCAAGCATTATTGCCCATTTTACAGAAGAGAACACTGACTCTTTAAAGCGATGTTATCTGTAATAGTGTTTATTCTTCTAGTTAAGGGAAGATACTTAAAATCTTCATGTTTGTTAAACCAGTAATTATTATATACCTGTACTACATTCACAAACTCACTGAAAAACTGTTCCCATTGCTCCTAAACTCCAGATAATATGCAAGGAAAAAAAAATCACATAGGATCCAACCATAGAGAAATGTGACCCAATTAACACTGTGGGGTATTTGAGTTCAGATTTTTTTTGGGGGGGGTCATATTATGTTATGTTTTCTAGTGAAACAATAAAAAAGGTATAGATTGACTTTTAATTGCTTTATTAACTTTACATTTTTCCATGCAAATGGGAGAACTCTACTATTGACAGAAACTTAGACTGGGTACCAAGACAATCTCCAATGAGAAGCTGGTTACACAGAACCCACCCGACACATGGAAATTACGTAAGGTTCACAGCAAACAGATCAGTAAAGGCATATCAGGAAAATGCAAGGAAAAAGAAAACAGTGGGAATCACAGTAATCTCATGGAAAATGGCAGAAGTCAAGGCATAAGGCAAAATTCATCATGATGGTCATGGTGATTAGAGAGCTCTCCCATAAGGATACGCAGACAATTCCTTAGCTGCAGCTCCCTAAGTTTTCTCCTGATTTCTCTCATCTCCTCCATGAACATTTCCATATCATCTCCATCTCCACCCAACCCATCATTGACCTGCCTATTGGGTATGACCCATCGGAAATTAGGGGCAAGTCGGCGAGCCTGTCCCTGTCTATTATTTCCTGCTGGCTGGTGGCCTTCGCCCCCTCCCAAAGGGCGGCCTTCCTCTCCATTCTGCATGGGCTGCTCCATTTCTTCGTTTTCCTGGTGAATATTTGCCATGATGAAAATTTTTTCGTGATTGTTTTTCTTTGAACACAAGTGAGACAAAGGCAGGACAAAGACTGAATGTTTGGTGCACTGGCAAACAGGATTCAGAGCACTGGTAGCAAAGGTTTTTTACTTTTCATTTTTTCCCCACCGTAGCAGCTTCGTGCGCCCTCTAGGGGGCCCCCAATTCGAGCCCCTCCTTCCAACTCCTTTACCCTCCCCTCCCGCAAAGCCCACCATTTTTCCTTTCCCAGGATTCTTTCCCAGGCTTGTGCATGCACCAAAATGGAGGACCAGGGACGGGGAACAAGGGATGGCGGACTGGAGAGCTAAGAGGGGGTCTCAGACTGGTATCTGCACCCGACCCCCGCCACTGTTCCCCGCACCGACCTGGGCCTATCCTTGCTGTCTGTTCCTCCTCCAATTCTCGCCGCGAGTGCGCCGCTGAGTCTTGACACAAACCCGCAGACCTGCAGAGGGCCCGAGTGGGGCAGCGGGGGCCGCTGCAGCCAAGCGCTCCGCGCCTCCCCGCCGCTTCTCCGCCCCTTCCCGGACTCAGGCCCCCCCAGGCCGACCCGCCCCGCTCTCCGTCTCCCGACCCTCCTCAGCCGCCCTTCGTCCGTCCCGGGGGCTAATCATTTTTCTGCAGGAACTCGCGGTGATTTCCTATCGCTCATAGCTGCTTTGCCGTCCTCCCTGCCGCGCTGGCCCTATTTAGTTCCCAGGAATGCCGCGGGGCGGGGAAAGTTGGCCAGGACTCGCGGCGCTGATCCCCTGCGCCGGCCTCCAGAGTTGACGCACCGCTGCCTCCCTCGCCTGGGCGCGGGCCCCGGGGCCCTTACCTGCTCTGCTTTCCCCGGGCCCAATGCCAGCCCGCCGTGTGCGATGCAGCGGGGAGCTGGTACCCAGACGGGAGTGGCGACTGTACCGACGGCTGCGTCTCTCTGCAGCTCCGGGTCACGTGGGGGCCTCGCGTCATCGCCCTGTACCAGCGGCCTTTGCAACAGGAACGGCCCCCGCCTCATACACAGGCACAGACAACCCCCTTCGCCTATTTGTGCTCTTGGCCCCAGCTTCCGCAGCTCCGTTACTCAGCTTGGTCCTCTCCAATCTGAGAGCCCACAAGTGGCATCACCCCCCACCAACTGGAGTTTACCCTTCTCTGGTTACCAGGGCGGATCTGCAATACCTTTCACCCTTCCCACTCCCGCCTCTGGCCTTGGGTTGGGCCTTTCCTGTTTTGTGTCCTTTTTTTTGGCCGTATGACTGCCGTCACCCCCCCGCCAATCTTCCACCACACACACCCTGCACACATACAGCCACCATTGCCCACCATGTTCCCTGAATTCATATACCCTTCTAGGAAATTTAAAATGAAGACTGGGGTTGGGTGGGAACAGAGAACCTGTCAGAAAGAGAGGCAAGGAGATAAAGTGGGCTGTATATATCCTTCCTGATAACTTCTCTTTATTTCCTTTTTAAAAAAAATAAGCATGCTTCAAAAAATTAAACATTACTAGGTTTCATTTTTGAAAGAAATGCTTCATTCGGCAGAATGAAAAAGCCCCATTCATTATGTTCAACTGTAACACACAAACTATTTTCTCTGGGCTCCACACAGCATCAACATCACTTTGGAAACATGCTAATTTCACTATTTTATTTTGAGTAAAAGGAGGCATCTTCCTGAACACAGTTGGTGTTTTCTAAATGATGTGTAAAGTAAACCTTCAGGGAGCTGTCAAGTTGTCAGATCTTGGCCATTTTATGTAAATATATGTGATATTTTTTGATATCACAATCTTTGGAAAAAAAGGAGTCTTTTTATTCCCTGCTTTCCTTCCCAAACCTTCCAAACCACCCCTACAAATATCTCCTTAGGATGATCTTGGAGGTGAAGTATATAATATGCGGAAGTCAGTTCCAAAGTCATCTGCCTTTTGATGTGAATGTTTAAAAAAAAAGAAATAAGCAGGGGGTATGTGAAACAACTAAACTTGAGACTGAAACTCATCTTGAGTGTTCCTTTCTCCAACTTGAAATAACTAAAAAAAAGATCAAAGCTAGAAAATAAAGATGTCTTTGGGAAAGTGGCATTGTTATAAAAAAATATTTAGTAGGTATTGGTGGTGATAAAGGAACCAAAAGAGTTATATGAACTGAGGCACGACAGGCCAGACAAATGCTTATGCCTCTAGTTTTGTTCCAAAAATCCTATGTAATCTCCTATCTTGCTAAACTGGCTGGGACATTGAATAAAGGAAAAATATATATATGCCTTGTACATACATAGTTTGACGTTTTGGAGATATATAAAATTAGTTCTTGGATAAAAATGTATATATATATGTATTTATATCTTTTAGAGATATATAGATACATTGATATATAGCTCCAAAAACTCAAATTTAAGGGAATGCTAGTGATTCTTGGGTTCTGTTTCACAGTTAACAGCCCTTCATACAGATAGCTCTATTAATGATATTGGCTGAAAGGATGCTGATTTAGAACTTTGGCCTGTAGTATCAGACATGTGGATTTAAATCCTATCTCTGTTACTTGCTCGATATGTGACTTTGGGTCAATTATTTATCAAGGTCTCTGTGCTTCCCCTGTGAAATAGGGATTCTTAGAAGTAAATCACATATATCAAGTTCCACAGAGCCTAATAAATCATCAATAAGGGTCGATTCATTTTTTAAATCATTATTTGATGGTTTCTAAAAAGATTTGAAAAGTAGGCAGACCATAATTCTTTCCTTAGCTACATACACTTGTCTTTAAAATCCATGAGGGCCGAAAATACTTCTGCTTTGTTCTACTTTGCATACCCACTTACTTACAGAGTTCCTTGTACCAAGTAGGTTATTAGTGAATATCTGTTGACTGAATGCATCCACTACTGAGATGAAGTGGTTGCTTTTCATTCAGGTGATTGTATTTAGAGCAGTGCAGAAAAGCTTTTATGAAAATTAAGAATTACCTAGAAAGAAGCCCCTGGAAGTAGAGAAACTGCTGTGATATAACTATTGAATATGAAGTTTAGCAAGCAGATTTTTATTTCTCTCAGTGGCTAAATGCTTTGCTCGTCTTTTTGACCCATCTTGGATAAGACTTTTATTTGAAACCACCAGATGTTCTTGGATGAAAACATACATTTGTATATTTTTCCAAATCAGGTGTTATGCTATATAGGAGGCTGGTTGTAACAAAATGATGTTTTAAAGATAGGCGAAAATTGTCTTGGAAATGATGTTATGTTTACTAAAATGTTGTGAAATGTTGATTGAGATCTTTTCTTGTCCTTGGAGTTTTATGAGGAGTTGGTGATAGATAACAGCCTGTTGACAAAATTAAAATTTTTCCCAAGGCTGAATTAGAAGAACACAAGAGTCTTACTTTGGGACTCACGTGCCCCAAAGGACAGAGAGAGGGTGAACTGGTTTGATGGCTCTTACCCCGAAATAATGGAAGGGTAGTGTAGTACAGAGAAGAAAGAGACTGGATTCACATTTGGGGAAGTACAGTGTTTATGAAAAGAACCTGTTCCCTCTCCTTAACTCCTGTAGTCATTATAGATGGTGGCACTTGATTGGTTCCCTTCCCCAAAGCCAAGGGAGTGGGATCCCAAAAGAACTGTGCATGAAGTTTAAGGATATCTACAAGATGGTAAGGTTTACTTTTCATTGCTCTGCTGGATATCTACTTTACCACTGGGATTTTTGAGCTACCTCAAATCGATAGGAGCCTGGAAAGAACAGTTTAGAGAGATGATGTGGTGGTGTGGCTAGGTGGAAAAGGGGATAGGATTAACCCTTTACCTAAGTTTCCAGTTCTAGAGAGGCATGAAAAATATATCTACAAGCTCTGGAGTTGGAGCTGGGGATAGGGAGTTATTGAAACACAGCCTTACCAGAACTGTTACAGAGTAAGGCAAAGAAACCTATGAACCACAGGAATGCTGTGTGCGGGTCATCAGCTAGGAGTCACATGCAAGATTTGGCCCAATCATCCAAGGTGCCAACACCTAAGGGTGCTTGGGTGTGAGTCCTTATCAGCAGGCTCAAGAAAATCAAACTTGAGACTTAGTGATGATTACTTACACAGAGATAGCAATCTCACCCTAGGTAGTCATGTAGAGAGTTGTATTTTTATCACCCCCTCCAAACTCTCAAACCACTTGTGTAAACACAGGGAAGGAGATTGTGATGGTTAATTTTAAGTGTTGACTAGGTCACAGGATGCCCAGATATCTTGTTAAACATTATTTCTGGGTGTATCTATGAGGGTGTTTCTGGAAGAAATCAGCACTTGAATTGGTGAGCTGATTAAAGCAGATGACTCTATCCAGAGTGGGGGCATCATCCAATGATGATAGAGGGCCTAGTAGAACAGAAAGGCAGAGGAAGATTGAATTCACTCTGCCTGACTACGAGCTCAGACATTGGTCTTCTGCCTTGGCATTCTTGGGTCTCAGGACTTCTAATTCAGATTGGCATCTACACATCATTTCTTCAGCTTTCAAACCTTTGAACTACATCACTGACTTTCCTGGCTGTCTAGTTTGCAGACAGGACACTGTGGGACTTTCCAGATTCCATTATGACTTGAGCCAAGACCTTATAATCAATCAATCTGTCTTTATCTATCTATCTATCTATCTATCTATCTATCTATCTATCTATCTATCTATCATCTATCAAATTTAGATACATGATAGCTAGGTCTATATAGATAAATATAAAATATAGATACATGATTGATAGATGATAGATAGATAGATAGAAGATAGAGATAGATCTAGAGGAATGAGGAAGACAATAAAAAGTGAGATGGGGATTGGGGTAGGGGGATGGGGAGGGTGAGTGGGATAAAGGGTCACAAAAATTCTCAGTCATAATGCAGGTCGTCACAGGGATAGTAGTACAGCATGGAGAATACAGCAAATGATTCTGTAACATCTTTCTATGTTGACAGGTAGTAGTCGTATTAGTGGGGGTGAGGATTTAATAATATGGGTAACTGTTGAACCACTGTGTTGTATACCTGAAACTAAAATGAAACTTCTTTTTAAAATAAATATTTTTAAAGTGAGATTGACATTTTAATGTCAATTTACCTTCTTTAAATTAACAATGGCAATTTAATCCTCTTCCAATATTCCCTCCCAAGAAGGGGACGGCCTATAAATGCCAACCCTTGATGGGAGGAGTGCCAAATAATTTGCAAGCATATTTTAAAACCAACACATACCTTATTGGTATGTGCTCCTTTGTGACTCTTAAAATCCCTTTCTTACCCTCCAGCTAGACAAGGCAGTCAATATGTTAGTGACGCTTGTTTGATTGTAATTAAATACAAAATAGTTTTTCAAGAAGACCAAAAATGGAATTGCCACAGCCTTGTTCCACCCATATTTTTCCTACTTTAAGGATTTCCAAGAAATTAATTTTTACTAGAAAAAGTTTAGCATATTTGTCCACAATTATTTCTTAAACATACATAGTGATAAAAGCAAAATAAAATAGCAAGATAAAGTAAATAGTAAAGTTCAAACCCATATAGTCTAGTTCCTAAATCCACCTGTGTACTGATGTGGTACTGATGTGCAAACTCATCAGAAAGGATTGGAAATAGGGGAACAAAATAAAGTGTGAGGCCGAAAGAATGGATCAGCAAACTTATGGAACATAGGATTTTATACTCATGTTTCCTGTGCCCTTTGCCTAATTTTGGATTTATAGGGTAGAATTTATGATTTCACTAACAGTCCTAAGCTTTCACAGATCAATCATGTATTGTCAAAACTAGAGCAATCTTAGAATTACTTTATTCCAAGAGCCTATTTTACAAATTGGGAAACTGAGACATGGAAAAATTAAGAGGCTTGCCTGGGTTACCAAACAAGATAGTGGCAAAACTAGAAATAGAGCTACCTATGCTTTCTTGGCTAATACTATTTATCCATCTTTCTTGTAGGTTTATACATATTACGTATAAAATTAAAGGAAATACACTAATATTTTATCTATAATTGCTTTTGGCTTTTGTGATGATGGGTGATAAGCCAAGATCATAAATCAAAATATTTTTTGATTTTTGATTTTCCACATTTCCTAAATATTCTATGATAAAGTAGGTAGATATAAGAATAAGCAAAAAATTGTATGTAAAGGCTGGTAAAACATAATTTTTATTGTTGGTAGTGCAGATGATTTTTATCTCTCTTTAGCTAAAGAGCAATCTCTCTTTCTCTCTCTTTCTCTCACACACACCCACACACCCACACACACACTTCTCTTTCTTTCTTCCCTTCCTCCACCCACCTTTACACCCCTACCTCAGCTCCTGAGGTAGGGGCCCTGCTTCCCATCACAAATCTGAAGTGCCAGTACTGGTAGCATGACAATATCTTGCCACATTGTACACCTAGAAACCTATGCCTGGTGACTTGGTGTCCCTGTTCCTTCCTCATTACCTCCCATTTAGTTGTCTCCATCTTTGAGATTAAAGATGCATTTTTTTATTCTGGTCATTAGGTGGCGATTACCTCTATCTTATAAATTGTCTCCAAGGAGAGTATTTCCTTTTTGCAAGTAGAAGGAAAAAAAATCATTATTTTTCTTTTAAATTCAGGTTATGAAATGGCATGTACAGAATTATCCTAGTTTTCTTAAACATACATAGTGATAAAAGCAAAATAAAATAGCACTTATATAAATGTTGATATATGCCAGGCAACGTTGTATAAGTATGGTCATTACTGCATTTTATCCTCCCCCAAATCTCATGAAGTAGAGGCTGATATCATCCCTCATTTTGCAAATAAGACAATTGCAGGACAGTGAGGCTAAGCAATGGATAGTAAATAGTAAAGTTCAAACCCATATAATCTAGTTCCTAAGTCCATGCTCTTTTTTTGTTAAGGTATCATTGATATGCAATCTTATGAAGGTTTCACATGAGCAACATAGTGGTTACTTCAGTCCATGCTCTTAACCACTACTCAGTTTCATTTATTAGTAAGTCCCAAACCTATATCTCATACATTCTTTTATCCATCTATTATTTGAACCCTTTTCTATTGTAGATATTGCCTGCCAATTACACATCTCAATTTCAGTACCATATTTAGGAGTTCCTATTTCCAGGACATAGCTCTTTCTACTTAATAAAAATATAAGAAATATACTTTCAGTTCAGTAATTTGTTGAGCATCTACTATACGTCAGGCAAGGCCCTGGAGATATAAAGAGAACTAGACAGATACAGCCTTCCTATTCTTATGGATCTCATGGTTTCATGGGAGGAAACCAGAAGAAGAGTGTAGTAAGTGCTGAAGAGGCAGTTTGGGCACTGAGTAAGAGAACTTAACCCAGTCGCCAGGGAAGTCTTCCAAGAAGTAATGTCTAGAAGGTTAGTTTCTGGTGTAACAGCATGAGGAGCTCTGTGGATCTGCTCTCCAGTGAAACCTGTTAAAATTATAAAAACAAAACAATTTAAAGCCTTTGAAAATGGTCTTAAGGGCATATATCACGTGGAGAAACATTTATTCAAGAAAATTTATAAAAATTCCATAAGAAAGGCAAGTGTGTGTGGTATTTAAAGCTAGACCTCTCGTTCCCTCCTCACTCCCAATTTAGAGGCATAAACTGCACTCTTAACTACAGCCAAGAATACAGGGCATCCTCTTCCTGCCACTCCTAGCCATGGGGTGTTCTTCCTGAGAAGAGGAGGACATCAGCATTTCTCATCCTGCCCCAGCTACTGAGATTGTGAGGGTAAGCTCCAGGTGAGTGCAAATCTCTCCAGGTGAGAGATGGGGGCTCTCTCCTTCCAACCAGACTCCACTAATAGTATGGAGGCTGTCTGTGGGTGTAAAATAGCACTTATATAAATGTTGATATATGCCAGGCAGTGTTGTACAATTATGGTCATTATTGCATTTTATCTTCCCCCAAATCACTGAAAATACTGGGGCCCTATTCACTCTTCATGTGGCTTGTAAGGTATGGTTCCACACTATGAGAATCAAGCCAAGAAGACCCCAGGCTGCTGTTTTCTCCCCACCTCCACTGAGACATCAGCTCCTAAAGCTGGAGTGTCACTCAGAGAGAAGAGTGTCATTGTCCACACCTCCAGATCCAGAGCCTTGGCTCAGAAATTTTTGCCTGGGGAGAGAAGAAAGCCATAAATCACGTATGTCCTAATATTTTCCCAATAGAACTTACTTCATTTGCAGTAGAGCATGGAGAAGTTCAAGCCAAGAGTGCTCTAAAACCGGTGATTACGGTGGAGGCAATTGGAAAATGATTCATGGATTCAGTGAAGATACCAGTGAACTGTCAGCTAGCTAGATTGTTTTAAAGAGGGAAGGAGATGGCTTCTTGTGTAGTAGTAGTCTTCCCTTGGCTGGAACAAATATCAAACATTGACCTTTGGAACTATTCCTTCAGGAGATCCCAAATTTGACTGAATTAGTTTGCAGAGCAATTGGATGCCCAAGGGCATTATTGAAAATAATGGATTAATTAACTGGTATTTCAAGGAGCTTAACAACTGGGTATGGTCAAGGCTTTGATTGTCACAAGTGCTTCTCTGTCCCACACCCCACCCTCACTCACGTGAGACAGGATGTCTAGAGAGGTTTGGAGTTGTACACTTCCCTTCCTCCATGTCAGTTATACTCTGATAAAACTGGTAGGTTATGCTCTGACAAAACAGTTTCTCTTGAGGGAAATCTTCATTACGAAGACTACAATACCCTGGGTATATTTAAAAATGTCTACTTTTCTTCCTCTGTCAGAAGCATGAGATTTTCTCCAATATTCATTGTGAGAACCTCATAGGGCTCCTGGAGGTAAAACTCACAAAAGTGTGGGAGCACTCCCTAAAACCGGGCCTTTCTGAAGTTTTGTGGAGATTTGTCCACATCAAACTTCCAACAAGTCATTAATTACAGTTTAGGTTTTTGTACCTCAGTACTGGTTTCTGGGAAGTTTCTGTTCATGGATTTTGCTCCAGCAAATTGTGATTTTCTGTATCTGTCTGTCTGTCGCTCCTTTTTTTTGGAGGCAGTGATTTGCTCTGTGACCTCAGTTATCTAATGGACCTAAGAAGAGTTGTTGATTTTAAATTTGTTCAAGTTTTACTTGTTTTAGAATGGAGTGATGACTTCCAAGTCTTTACATGCCAGAGCAAAAACCAGAAGCAAGAAGGACATTGTATAATGATAAAAGAGTCAATCCATAAGGAATATATAACAATTATAAGCACATATGCACCTAACAAGAGAGCACAAAAATACATGAAGCAAAAACTGACAAAAATAGAGAAATAGATAATTCAGCTTTAGTGAAGACATTAATACCCCATTTTTAATAATAAACAGACCAACCAGGCAGAAGATCAACCAGGAAATAGAAGGCTTGAGGACACTGTGCATCAATGAGACCTAATAGATATACAGAATATACCCCATCCAAACAACAGCAGAATGCACATTCTTTTCAAGTGCATGTGGAACATTCTTCATGGTAGAGCATACGATGTCATACAATAAACCTCAATAAATTTAAAGGGTTAGAAATAATACAAGTTATGTCTGTTCTCTGACCAGAATGGAAAAAAATTTTCATGTCAATAACAGAAAAAAATTGGGAAAGTCACAGATATCTGGAAATTAAGCAAAACACTCTTAAATAGCCAATGCATCAAAGAACAAATCAAAAGGGAAATCAAAAAATACTTTGAGATGAATGAAAATGAAACACAGCATACAGCATACCAAAACTTATGCAATGGGATTTGGTATGTTGAAACACAATATCAACTTTAAGGAATGAGCTAAACTTATGTTTAGAGGGAAATATGTAGCTGTAAATGTCTATAGTAAAAGAGAAGAAAGACACATCAATACCCTTTCTACCTTAATACACTGGGAAAAAAAAGAGCAAACTAAATATAAATCAAGGAGAAGGAAGTAAATAATAATGATTAGAGCAGAAATCAATGAAAGGGAGGATGGAAAGAGGGTAGAGAAAATTAGCAAAACCAAAATAGGTCCTTTGAAAAGATCAATATTAACAAACCTTTAGCAAGATTGGAGAGAGGCAGAAAGAGAGAGAAGAGTGGGGAAACACAAATTACTAGAATAAGAAATGAAGGGTTCCTTACTTCTGACCTTACAGATATGAAAGAGGATTATACAGGAATAATATGAAATATTGTATGCCAATAAATGATAACTTGGATGGAAGGGCAAATTCCTAGAAAAATGCAAACTACTAAAACTATCTCAAAAAGGAATAAACAATATAAATAGACTTACAAGTGAAGAGATTGAATTAGTAATTTTTTTAAAATTACACACAAAGAAAAATCTAGGCCCCTATTTTCCTTGTCTTGAACTTTTCCTGTAGAAGGAACAGACCAGCTGTCCTCTTACCTTTTACCTTTTGCTTTTATGGAGGCAGTGGTGATTATGTGTGTATGGAATCTGGGGCTGACTTCAAACACACACACTCTCTCATCACTTTCTCAGTAAAAAATTTTATGTAAGATTACTGCTGTCATTAGCGTCCTCATAAAGCCATTGGTCGTGCTCCTCCACTTATTTTTTGTGTCATGGTAGCTATGTCTCACTGTAACTTTCAAGTTCCCCATAGACAATTTGTTTTTATTTCCTACCTGATGTTCTTTTCATTCAGTTAATTAGGATTCATTCAAAATCTTATTTGGACGATTCAAGATGGCAGTGTGAGAGGTGAGACAGAGAATTCCCCCCAAAACCACAGATAGTGTGAAAATATAGTTAATACAACTAACCCTAAAACAGCAACAGGAAAGAAGGCTGCACCAGAATGCATACAGACCTCACGAACAGAGCAGAGCCCAGGAAACAGGGTAACATACGAAAGCCTTGACCAGGCAGGAATTGAGCCCTTCCCCCACTGCAGCTCACCAGCGGGAGGAAGAGAAATGGAGTGGGGGAGGGGGTAGAAGCCTCAGACTGCTGAACACCTAGCCCTGGAGATCTGCTTTGTGAGCGGAAACCTACACTGTGTGGTGCTCTGGAGGATGGGGAGCTGGGACAGGCAGAGTGCTTGAGACAGTTTCCGGCCATTTGTGGAGGAAGGGATCCACACCCCACTGCTCTGGGACAAGAGAAAGGCAGGTCTGACAGGGTTCCTAGCAGCGAGAGGGCTGCTGAAGGGTGGGGTCTGCACGGAGCTTCTGCCCGAGAGAAGGGATAAGGGGACAAGGTTGGGCGTGCTCTGCCCAACAGATTGGGAACTTTGGGGAGCTTCACACGCTCCAACCCCCTGGCTAGCTACTCAGCTCCGAGGCACCCCAGTGTGACACGCAGCCTGCCAAGCCTTCCTCCAGGCCTGCCGGCACCTGGTCACAAACCGGCAGTCACTGCTGTGCCGGCAGGCAATCCAGAGGGAGGCCTCCCCTACAACAGCTAGAGATGCCAAGCACAGAGGCTTACACCTGTGTGCTTACCCAACTGGCTCTGATACTGGAGACAGGCAGGGCAGATGGGAGTCAGGAAACAGATCTTTCCTCCCCTCAGGCACCAAGTCCGCTCCCCTATGACCACCCCCCAACCTCACTCTAGGGGCTGAGCAGCTCCAGAGACTGGAGCTTCTGGGCATTAGAGGGCACCACACAGAAATATGAAACATCAAAAGAACATGGTACAGACCAAAATATCACAAACCCCACAAAAAGGACCAAAATGAAACAGAACGCACCAATGTTCCTGAAAGAGAATTCAAAATAAAAATCATAAACATGCTTATGGAGGTAAAGAAAAATATTCAAGAACTCAGGAATGAATTTAAGATGGAGATTCAATGAGTAAGATATTCCATATCTGAAATGAAACATACAATGGAGGGATTTAAAAGCAGATTCGATGTAGTAGAAGAGATGGTAAATGGAATAGAAATTAGAGAAGAGGAATACAAAGAAGCTGAGGCACAGAGAGAAAAAAGAATCTCTAAGAATGAAAGAATATTTAGAGAACTGTGTGACCAATCCAAATGGAACAATATGCGCATAATAGGGGTACCAGAAGAAGAAGAGAGAGAAAAAGGGACCGAAAGTGTCATAGAGGAGATAATTGTGGAAAACTTCCCCAATCTGGAGGAGATTGTCTCTCAAGCCATCAAGATGCACAGATCTCCCAACACACGGGACCCAAGGAAGACAACATCAAGACATATAATAATTAAAATGGCAAAGATCAAGGATAAAGAGAGACTTTTAAAAGCATCTAGAGAGAGAAAAAAGATCACATACAAAGGAAAACCCATCAGGCTATCATCAGATTTCTCAACAGAAACCTTACAGGCCAGAAGTGACTGGCATGATATATTTAATGCAATGAAGCAAAAGGGCTTGAACCAAGAATACTCTACCCGGCAAGGTTATCATTTAAATTTGAAGGAGGGATTCAACAATTTTCAGCTAAGCAAAAGCTGAGAGAATTAACCTCCCACAAACCACCTCTACAGTGCATTTCGGAGGGACTCCTATAGATGGAAGTATTCCTAAGACTAAATAGATGTCACCCAAGGGATAGACAAAGAGTACAGAATATAATTCATAACATAAAAAGAATGGAGGAGGAACAAAAAGGAGAAAAAAAAAGAGTCTTTAGGTTGTGTTTGTAATAGCATATGAAGTGAGATAAATTAGACTGTTAGATAGTAAGGGAATTACCCTTGAACTTATGGTAACCACAAATCTAAAGCCTGCAATGGCAGTAAGTACATACCTATCGATAATCACCCTAAATGTAAATGGTCTGAATGCACCAATCAAAAGACATAGAGTCACTGAATAGATAAAAAAACAAGACCCATCTATATGCTGCCTACAAGAGACTCACTTCAAACCCAAAGACATACACAGACTGAAAGTAAAGGGATGGAAAAAGATATTTCATGCAACTAATAGGGAGAAAAAAGCAGGAGTTGTAGTACTTGAATCAGACAAAATAGACTTCAAAACAAAGAAAGTAACAAGAGACAAAGAAGGACATTACATAGTGATAAAGGGGTCAGTCCAAAAAGAGGATATAACTATTATAAACATCTAGGCACCCAACATGGGATCACCTACATATGTGAAACAAATACTAACAGAATTGAAGGGGGAAATAGACTGCAATTCATTCATTTTGGGAGACTTCAACACACCACACACTGCAAAGGAGCGACAACCAGACAGAAAATAAGTAGAGACAGACAGAGGCACTGAACAACGTATTAGAACAGATGGACGTAACAGACATCTACAAAACACTCCATCCAAAAGCAACAGGATGCACATTCTTCTCAAGTGCACATGGAACATTTTCAAGAATAGATCATATACTAGGCCACAAAAAGAACCTCAGTAAATTCAAAAATAAAATTGTACCAACCAGGTTCTCAGATCAAAAAGGTATGAAACTAGAAATAAATTACTCAAAGAAAATGGAAAAGCCCACAAACACATGGAGGCTTAATAACATGCTCCTAAATAATCAATGGATCAATGACCAAATAAAAACAGAGATCAAGCAATATATGGAGACAAATGAAAACAATAATTCAACACCACAAAATCTGTGGGACGCAGGGAAGTCGTGCTATGAGGGAAATATATTGCAATACAGGCCTACCTCAGGGAAGAAGAACAATACCAAATGAACAGTCTAAACTCACAATTAATGAAACTAGAAAAGGAAGAACAAATGAGGCCCCAAGTCAGTAGAAGGAGGGACATAATAAAGATTAAAGCAGAAATAAATAAAATTGAGAAGAATAAAACAACAGAAAGAATCAATGAAAGCAGGAGCTGGTTCTTCAAGAAAATAAACAAAACAGATAAACCCCTAGACAGACTTATCAAGAAAAAAAGAGTCTACACATATGAACAGAATCAGAAATGCGAAAGGAAAAATCACTATGGACACCACAGAAATACAAAGAATTATTAGAGAATACTATGAAAAATTATATGGTAACAAACTGGATAATCTAGAAGAAATGGACAACTTTCTAGAAAAATACAACCTACCAAGGCTGACCCAGGAAGAAACAGAAAATCTGAATAGACCAATCACCAGCAAAGAAATTGAATTGCTAAACAAAAAACTACCTAAGAACAAAACTCCTGGACCAGATGGTTTCACTGCTGAATTTATCAAACATTTAGTGAAGACCTAATACCAACCTTCTTAAAGTTTTCCAAAAAGTAGAAGAGGAGGGAATACTCCCAAAATCATTCTACGAGGCCAACATCACTCTAATACCAAAACCAGGCAAAGACACCACAAAAAAAGAAAATTACAGACCAATATCCCTCATGAACATTGATGCAAATATACTCAACAAAATATTAGCAAACCAAATTCAAAAATACATCAACAAGATCATCCATCATCCATCATGATCACGTGGGATTCATCCTAGGGATGCAAGGATGGTACAACATTTGAAAATTCATCAGCATCATCCATTACATCAATAAAAAGGACAAAAACCACATGATCATCTCCATAGATGCTGAAAAAGCATTCGACAAAATTCAACATCCATTCTTGATAAAAACTCCCAACAAAGTGGGTATGGAGGGCAAGTACCTCAAAATAATAAAGGGCACATATGACAAACCCACAGCCAACATTATACTTAACAGTGAGAAGCTGAAAGCTTTTCCTTTAAGATCGGGAACAAGACAAGGATGCCCACTCTCCCCACTTTTATTCAACATAGTTCTAGAGGTCCTATCCATGGCAATCAGACAACACAAAGAAATAAAAGGCATCTAGATTGGTAAGGAAGAAGTCAAACTGTCCCTGTTTCCAGATGACATGATATTCTCCATAAAAAAACTCTAAAGAATCCACTCCAAAACTACTAGATCTAATATGTGAATTCGGTAAAGCTGCAGGATACAAAATTAATACACAGAAATCTCTTGCATTTCTATACACTAATGGTGATCTAGCAGACAGAGAAATCAGGAAAACAATTCCATTCACAATTGCATCCAAAAGAATGAAATACCTAGGAATAAACCTAACCAAGGGAGTGAAAGACTTATACTCTGAAAACTACAAGATACTCATGAGAGAAATTAGAGGAGACCAATAAATGGAAACACATCCCGTGCTCATGGATAGGAAGAATTAATATTGTCAAAATGGCCATCCTGCCTAAAGCAATCTACAGATTCAATGCAATGCCTATCAAAATACCAACAGCATTCTTTAATGAACTAGAGCAAATACTTCTAAAATTTATATGGAACCACAGAAGACCACTAATAGCCAAAGCAATCCTGAGAAGGAAGAATAAAGTGGGAGGAATTACACTCCCTGACTTCAAGCTCTACTACAAACCACAGTAATCACAATTTGGTATTGGCACAAGAACAGACCCATAGACCAATGGAACAGACTAGAGAGCCCAAATATTAACCCAAGCATGTATGGTCAATTAGTATATGGTAAAGGAGCCATGGATATACAATGGGGAAATGACAGCCTCTTCAACAGCTGGTGTTGACAAAACTGGACAGCTACATGTAAGAGAATGAAACTGGATTATTGTCTAACCCCATACACAAAAGTAAACCCAAATGGATCAAAGACCTGGATTTAAGTCATGAAACTATAAAACTCTTAGAAGAAAATATAGGCAAAAATCTCTTGGACATAAACAGGGGCAACTTCTTCATGAACATATCTCCCTGGGCAAGGGAAACAAAAGCAAAAATGAACAAGTGGGACTATATCAAACTAAAAAACTTATGTACAGCAAAGGACACCATCAATAGAACAAAAAGACATCCTACAGTATGGGAGAATATATTCATAAATGACGTATCCGATAAGGGGTTGACATCCAAAATATATAAAGAGCTCATGCACCTCAACAAACAAAAAGCAAATAAGCCAATTAAAAAATGGGCAGAGGTGCTGAACAGACACTTCTCCAAAGAAGAAATTCAGATGGCCAACAGGCACAGGAAAAGATGCTTCACATCACTAATCATCAGAGAAATGCAAATTAAAACCACAGTGAGATATCACCTCACACCAGTTAGGATGGCCAACATCCAAAAGACAAACAGCAATAAATGTTGGTGAGGATGTGGAGAAAGAAGAACCCTCCTACACTGCTGGTGGGAATGTAAACTAGTTCAACCATTGTGGAAAGCAGTATGGAGTTTCTTCAGTAAACTTAAAATAGAAATACCATTTGACCCACGAATTCCACTCCTAGGAATTTACCCTAAGAATGCAGCAGCCCAGTTTGAAAAAGACATATGCACCCCTATGTTTATCGCAGCACAATAGCGAAGAAATGGAAGCAACCTAAGTGTCCATCAGTAGATGAATGGATAAAGAAGATGTGGTACATATACACAATGGAATATTATTCAGCCATAAGAAGAAAACAAGTCCTACCATTTGCAACAACCTGGATGGAGCCAGAGTGTATTATGCTCAGTGAAATAAGCCGGCGGAGAAAGACAAGTATCAAATGATTTCACTCATCTGTGGAGTATAAGAACAAAGAAAAAAACTGAAGGAACAAAACAGCAGCAGACTCACAGAACCCAAGAATGGACTAACAGTTACCAAAGGCAAAGGGACTGGAAAAGATGGGTTGGAAGGGAGGGATAAGGGGGGAAAAGGGGTATTACGATTAGCACATATAATCTAGCAGGGGGGTGGTGGATACCGGGAAGGCAGTATAACAAGACGACAAGTAGTGATTCAGTGGCATCTTTCTACGCTGATGGACTGTGTCTGTAATGGGGTATTTGGTGGGGACTTCATAAAAGGGGGAGTCTAGTAACCATAATGTTGCTCATGTAATTGTACATTAATAAGAGCAAAATAAAAAATATATATATTAAAAAATCCTATGTATTTAAATAAAAGCTAGAAGATACAAATGTTCTATTTACACTCTATAATGCATCGTCTGCTTTAACTTGGAATTATAAATAAAAATTTGTTATGTTAGAAAAGGCTTGTCATGCACATTAGATTTATTGCACAGAGAAAACTGTTACCCAGAGAGGCATTCTGCCTTGGGTCCTGAGCATCACTGCACATTCTTAATTGGGTATACCAAGAATATAAGCCCTGCCCACTCTTTATGCAGGCAGACCATTTCTCAGAGTTGTGTTTGCAGCAAACAACTTTGAAGGATGAACATCTTTCCCTAGACACAGAGCAGGCTTGCTTCTGCTTATTATGAAAGCAATGAAATCTCCAAACCCAGGGTTTCTTTCCTGTAACACAGTACACCCCCATATGGGTACCCATAATGGGCCATGTTACTCGGTGGGACGTGAGGATCATGGGGAGCTGATACAAACCAATATGAAGCTCTGGCTCCTGCTTTTGTCATGAGTAGTGATATCCTTTGTCTCTGACCCAGGATTATATTGTGTTTGCCAGTATCCATTAAACAGCAATAAGTCAACTTGTTAACTTGTACATAGGGTAAAAGCTCAGACTGAACATTTCTTGACAGGTGTTTTCAGATATTATCCCTAAATCAATTCTAGTAGGGCAATATTTCCCACGAGGATGATTTTTTGCCATATTTGCATACCAGCCATGCTATTAATATTGTGTTCTACCTCACCTTTGTCTTTAAACTGACTCACTTGAATACTTTTTTGAAAAGGAAACTTCAACACTACTCTAAATCGAAATTATCATTTGCCTTAAACAGAGTATTCATGAATACATATTCAATATAAATACATGGCTACTACCCTTAAAATATTTGTGCACTATCTAAAATCATCTGTACTTACCACCAGGCCCTTCCATTTGAATCCCATGTTATCTGATTATATCGAGTAGTCATGGGCTGAGATGAAGACTGTCACTACCAATGTTTTTAGTTAGTGAATTTTGAGGACTTCTTCCTTACAAACAGTTCCCATCAAGCCACCTTTGTGAAGGAAAAAAAGGGGTAAAGAAGTCTAGTGTTCTGACCTGCAATGGGGACAGTTATCATACCCCTGTAAGCATATCCAGTACAGCCTGGCCATCAGCTTGGGAGTCTGGTGCCTGCTGCAGGCAGGAGCAGAGAAACCCACGTCAGACCACCCTGGAGTGTGGCCTGGGTGAGCCCGTCCACAACCTGCCTGAGCACCGCCCCTCAAAGCGCCAGGGGATGGAGTCATCCTGTCTTGTAAAACTGGCACAGTAAGCTCTGGACCCTCATCTCACACCAGCCAGAATCCAGCCCCACCAGCATCCATCAGAGTGCTGCAACCTTGAATAATCTGAAGACATGAATTGCTCCAAAAAGAGCATCACAGAGGAAAAATAACACACAACTGGCACAACCATGAGCCATATATACATATAGAGATATACATTTAATTCTTACATAGTACTTCCATGTTTCCAGGCAAGGTTGGAAGCATCCCCAAATCTGACTTGAATATCCTTTTAAAATTTACAAAGGTCTACTGGTGAGGAAACACTGCCACTGGTCTTGTGGGAAAGCTCACTCATGGTAGGTATTTAAGAGACTAAAAAGCATAACATCTGTTACTCACACTTGTCTTCTGGTCCGACCCTCTAAACTCTCCCCCCTCATCTGAGTCTTATAGGAAAGAGGGGGGCTTGGGATTAAAACCCCAAAGTTGCCAAGGTATCTATAAGGCATCATGGCTCAAGTGGCGCTGCATCAGTGTCTATCCAAATTGAAAAGACAGGCATCCTCCCCACTTCTGCAAAGGTCAGTCTGGTGATTCAGCCTACAGGGGGTTCCAAAGAAATATGTTGGGCTTCACTACTTGGGAATTCCAGCACAGCAGCAACCGTAGGAGCCTGAAAGGTTCAGGACCTGGATGAAAGGGCAGGAACGCCCAACATATGTGATATCATCAAGGGGAGGGTGATGGGAGTTTGGGCATGTGCAGCAGGAGAGGCACACGAAGGCGGCACCCACAGAACAGTTGCCTGGATTTGTTCTTAAGCACAAGTGAGAACTACCTTCACTTTCCCAAATAGCTGAAACCAATTTCTTCGGAGATGGGATCCAGCATGGGCAGCTGGGGAAAAAAGCCTATCAGATATAGCTCATAGTCATTACCTTATTTAGTCCCCCAAGGTCCCTTAGAGATCATTATTATCTCTGTTTTACAGGTGAGTATATGTGTAAAATTAATTCTAGCTAAGTGGTCTCATGGTAATTTACAGTTCACATTTGCTTCGAAAATTCTGTCAACAAGTATTAAGTACCCCACGGCCTTTAGCAGTAAACTGGTACATACTGCTGGTTACTTCTTGTTATAAAACTTTTATTATTTTAACAATAAGGTGTGTACATTCTAGAAATAAGGAAACATACACATAAGAATTTTAAAAATCACTTAAAATCCCACCATTTACACTTTTTTCCTTCACACATTTTTCTGCCTATATATGTAATATACAAATGTACTCTTCCTTTTCAAAAATACGATATTTGCATATTACTTTTTTTTTATATCCTGTCAGGAACCTCTTTTTGTACAAATGAGTAAAGCTCTCCTATTAAAAGGCAGAGACTTGTAGAATGGTTCAAAATATGATAAACAATGAGATACAGATAACAAGAGATGCATCTAAAACCACTAATAGCAGCAAGTTAAAAGTAGAAAGCTGAACAAAGGTATATCAGGAAAATGCATATCGGAAGAAAGCTATATGGCAATTAAATATGAGAAATAATAAAAATCAAGGTAAACTACATTAAATATGGGTAAGGATGGTTTCGATTAACCTTCCAACGCATCACTGTAAGTTTATTTCTTACTCTCCTTATCTCATCTATTTCATTCACTTCTCTAAACATATCTTCCTTGCTTAAATGCCTGTTGTGTATATCTTCTTTAAATTCCTGGAGCGACTGAATCAGCCTTTCTCTAAAAGTTCCTTCCATTTTTTCCTCCTCCTCTGGCTTTTCCTCAGGCTTTGGCTCTTCCTCAAGCTTTGGTTCATTCTCATTTTCTGGTTTTCCTTCCATTTTCTGACAGGGTTTCATCTTGCGTCTGTCTCCCTTCCTTTTCTTTTTCTCTTCCTTTCTTTTCTGCTTCTTCCCCTTTGAATACAATTACTTCTAGGAAGCAAGGGGATGGTAAGTCAAAGGCCTGGTGAATGGACCAGTGCTAGGGACAGAGGTCTAAGCATTCGCTTTTTTTTATTTAGAGCGATCACCGAATACCTTCCACCTGGGGGACGCAGTAAGGGTGTCCCTGAGCCAGCAGCTCTTACCTCTACTTTCCACCTCCTCACCTCTCTTGTCCCTCCCTCCATCCAGCCAATTCCAAGGTCCTTTTCTACCGTTTCTCCCTCCAGGGCAAAACATGAGACCCTCCTGGAACAGTGTAAGCTGGAAGAAGGGCCGGGGAGGAATCAGGGGCCCACAACCTCTGTCCCCGCCCTCGCCCACCTCTACCCCAGGGGTCTTTATAATATTCCCTCACCTACCTGTACTGATCCGGTCAGTTTCTTCCTTGCATCTTCTAGCCTTGTGTAGTAGTGCTAAGGACGACAGAGCTGCAGACCTGCAGACAAACGGGAAACGGGAGTGGGGTGGGGGTGGGGGGGTGGGGGTGGGGCTAGCCCTGAGTGGGCCGACCACTACTACCAAGTACGTTTTTCCTCATTAAGGCTCCCAGCTGTGGAAACTTTCCCACCTTCTGTTTCCCCCACTTCCCCTCTCCACACTGCAAGTTAGCTCGAATTTCCCATCAGAAAGGGAGTAGGAAAGCAGATGATTTCCAAACTATCTTTTAGACTGAGGCGGGGGTGGGGGAGGGGCAGGGAAGGTGTTGGGAAAGAAGTCTGCGGTGGCAGACGATGATTACTTCCAAACGATCATAGGTCACCTTGGTCTTCTCCTGGGACCCCTGGTCCCTTTCCCAAGGGTCATCATTTCCTGCAGGCCTGAAGGTGGGAGGTGCAGAGATGGACTTGACCAGGACTTCCTCAAGTCTCTGCCCTAGGCCACCCCCTCCTAGAAATTCCTCAGGCAGAACCTATTTTGACACCAACCTGCAAAATTCCGGCCAGCTGTCTCCTTCTACTTCTCCTGGCCCCAGGCCCCGCCGTCTGCGCTGCTGAAGGAAGCTGGTACTCAGATGGGAACAAGGACCAGTCTAGCAGGACTTTGCACACGTCGACTCCTGGTCACGTGATATCTACGTCACCAGTGAGCTTAGGTCCCCAGTTTCCACTCCCACCAAAAGCGCGGCAGAAGTGGGCCCGCCTCCTGCCCCCTCCTCCCGGTACATTTGGCCCTGTCAGTCTTTGATGCTGTCTACCCCAGAGGGAAAAATGTTATTTGCCTTTCTCTTGATTTCTGGGGAGGGGCTGCATCTTCTTCTGGAGCTACTAAACTTCTCTACTTCTTTTAAAAATTGTCGCTTCCTGCCTTCCACTCCCAGGATTAAGAACTCCCACATCCCCCACCCCTCCCCCGCCTCCATTTCATTTGTAATCTGGTCCTTGGCTGTTGTGGGAGCCGGGTTGGTTTGGCTGTGGGTTGTTAAAAAAAAAAAAGGAGCCTGGGACACGAGAGATACTTGAATGTAGTTGTTACTTTATTCCTAGTATTTTTATATTCTTTTTTAAAATTTTGGTATCATTAATATACAATCACATGAGCAACATTGTGCTTACTAGATTCCCCCCATTATCAAGTCCCCACCACATACCCCATTACAGTCACTGTCCATCAGCATAGTAAGATGCTATAGAGTCACTACCTGTGTTCTCTGTATTATACTGCCTTCCCCGTGTGCCCCCCCCACATTATGTGTGCTAATCCTAATACCCCTTATTCCCCTTCTCCCTCCCTTCCCACCCACCCTCCCCACAGTCCCTTTCCCTTTGGCAACTGTTAGTCCATTCTTGGGTTCTGTGAGTCTGCTGCTGTTTTGTTCCTTCCGTTTTTTTCTTTGTTCT
>JAVSCE010008757.1:0-63445 GCA_032199065.1 Smutsia gigantea | reverse complement strand
AGGCATGTTTTTTCTTGTCATTGGACGAGCTTCATCTACCCTCAAAGGTCTTGTAGTTCATCCTACTCTAATTGACAATGACTATACAGGAGAAATCAAACTTATTGTATCCTCCCCAAAAGCAGCTACTCTTCTGTCTGCAGGCACTCGCATTGCACAAGCTATTCCCCTGCCTTTATCTTCTTCCACCTATCCTTCTCACTGCAATTACCGGGGAGCCTCCACCCCTGGTTCCTCAGATGTCTATTGGATGCAAAAAATTACTGCTAATAGGCCCACCCTCCAGCTTAAACTTGATGGAAAAACCTTTCAAGGCATATTAGATACTGGAGCTGACGCTACAGTCTTATCCCAAACCCATTGGCCTCAATCATGGCCCTTACAGCCCTCATTAACCCATTTACAAGGCATTGGCCAGTCCAGCAATACTTTACAAAGTTCAAAATTTTTAAAATGGGAAGATTCTGAAGGAAACAGTGGCCTAGTTCGCCCTTTTGTAGTCCCTGGACTCCCCGTTAACCTGTGGGGAAGAGACATTTTAGAACAATTAGATGTTGTCCTTTGCAGTGGTAATGAATTTGCCTCCAGGCAACTGAAAAAACAGGGGTGGTCCCCTGGGTTAGGACTGGGAAAAAACTTACAAGGTGACCCTAGCCCCATAACAATCACTACGAAAACGGATAGAACAGGTTTAGGGTACCCCCAAACCCCTCAAAATTTTTCATAAGGGCTATTGACACTCCTGCACCTTGGGCTGATGCTATCACTTGGAAAAGTGATGAGCCAGTCTGGGTTGATCAATGGCCCCTCTCTTCTCAAAAAGCCCAAGCTGCTTATCAGTTGGTGCAGAAACAACTAGAAGCAGGACACATTGAACCCTCTACCTCCCCATGGAATACCCCCATCTTTGTTATTAAAAAGAAATCAGGCAAATGGAGACTTTTACAAGATCTCAGAAAAGTAAATCAAACTTTGCAAATTATGGGAGCCTTACAACCAGGCATCCCGTCCCCCATCGCCATCCCTGTTGATTTCCACAAAATTGTCATTGATTTAAAGGATTGCTTTTTCTCCATACCCCTACACCCTCAAGACAAAAAGAGATTCGCCTTTAGTGTTCCTATTGTCAACTGTGTGGGCCCTATGCCCCGCTTTCAATGGAAGGTCCTCCCCCAAGGAATGGCTAATAGTCCTACACTCTGTCAAAAGTTTGTTGCTCAAGTCATTGATCCATTCCGCTCACAATACCCTCATATCTACCTCATCCATTACATGGACGACATCCTCTTGGCCGGACCTAACCATTCTGAAGTCCTCTATTTATCACAATTAATTATAAAAGCCTTAAGGGATCAAGGACTTCAAGTAGCTCCCGATAAAATTCAGTTACAACCCCCCATACCTTTTTAGGCTTTGAACTATTTCCCTATAAGGTAAAAACACAGAAACTCACCATTAGGACAGGACACTTACAAACTTTAAATGATTTCCAGAAGCTTTTAGGAGACATAAATTGGCTACGTCCTTACCTCCATATTACTACAGGAGATCTTAAACCTCTATTTGATATTTTAAAGGGGGATTCTGACCCCACGTCAAGCAGAAGCCTCACCCCTGAGGCTCAGGCTGCTATAGATAAAGTTTCCACAGCCATCCAACAACAAGGGGTTTCCTATTATGATCCCACAAAACCTCTGCTCCTAATATTATTTCCTTCTACTTTTACCCCTACTGGAATCCTTTGGCAGCAGGGACCTCTATATTGGATACATCTCCCTGCCTCTCCCTCAAAAATCCTTACTACCTGCCCTTCTCTCATGGCAGCCCTAATTGTGGAAGGAAGAACAGCCACCCGAAAACTCTTTGGAAGAGACCCTTCATCCATTGTCACTCCCTATGCAGAAAAACAAATAGAATGGCTTATGCAGAATGAGGACTCCTGGACACTGGCCTGCATTGGCTTTCTGGGAACATTCTCATGCCATCTTCCCTCTAATAAGCTACTTCAATTTTTACAAACAACTCCACTTGTATTCCCCAAGGTTACTTCTTCTCGGCCTATTCCAAACGCCTTATTAGTCTTTACTGATGGCTCCTCCACAGGTCTTGCAGCCATCCATTCCTCTAGAGACCAAAAAACTCTCCAGACACCTTTTAAGTCCGCGCAGCTTGTGGAGCTATACGCTGTTCTGCAGGTGTTTATAGATCTCTCAGATCAGACCTTTAATCTATATACTGACAGCTCTTACGTTGCCCAATCTGTACCCCTTTTAGAGACTACTCCCTATATCAAACCTTCTACTAATGCATCTCCTTTATTCTGCGACATACAAAGGCTTATACTAACACGGAGACATCCCTTTTTTATAGGACACATAAGAGCCCATTCCAATTTACCAGGACCCCTAACTAAAGGAAATGATACTGTTGACCAACTTACAAGATTAGTGGCTCATGTATCTACCTCTACCCCCCTTACCCAAGCACAAGAAGCTCATAAGTTACACCACCTAAATGCTCAAACCCTTCGTCTTCAATTTAAAATCACTAGAGAGCAAGCTAGAGCCATTGTAAAAAACTGTCATAATTGTGTCATGTTTCTCCCTGAGCCTCATTTGGGAGTCAATCCCAGGGGGCTTACACCCGGAGAATTATGGCAAATGGATATCACTCACATCCCCTCCTTCGGTAGTCTAAAGTATGTTCATGTTACCATTGACACATTCAGTGGTTTTATTTTTGCCTCCCTGCAGAGCGGTGAAGCTGCCAAACATGTCATCTCTCATGTCCTCCAATGCCTCACTGTACTAGGAATTCCTAAATGTATAAAAACAGACAATGGTCCTGGGTATACTGCTAAAAACTTCAAAGAGTTTTGCCATTGCCTCCAAATAAAACATCTTACTGGCATTCCATATAATCCTCAGGGACAGGGGATTATAGAGAGAGCTCATCAAAAGGTTAAAAATCAAATTTCTAAACAAAAAGAATCATCCACAGAGCTCTCTAACTACTATAAAAATCCTAAAAATCTTCTCAATCATGCACTGTTCGTCCTCAACTTCTTATCAGTGGACGAACAAAGCAAGTCTGCAGCAGACAGACTATGGCATCCGGCCACCAAAGATACTTATGCTCAGGTCCTTTGGAAGGACCCCCTAACTAATCAGTGGCACGGACCCCATCCAGTACTTATATGGGGAAAAGGACACGCATGTGTCTATGATCAAGAACACCAGTCAGCCAGATGGCTCCCAGAAAGATTAATAAAATGTGTTAATAACACCCCATCCAGGGAAAGCAAACCCTGAGATTTTCCTTCTTTTTTGCCTTGCAGAAAAATGCTGCTGCTGTTGCTTCTGCTCTGGCCTCCTCTCGTCCTTGGCACCTCCAGACGGACATCTCCTCATCAGTTGTTCAACTACACATGGCAAGTTATTAATGAAGCAGGAAATGTTGTCCATTCCATCTCAAGCGTGAGTTCATCCACCCCTTGGCCCACCTTAACACCTGACCTATGCAAACTTGCCCTTGGTGCTTCAGACTCAGGATGGGGAACTAGCCACCTGTTAGCCTCCACGTCTCCTAATCCCCCAGAAAATACCCGCTTGGGCCCTGGGTCAGCTTGCGGTGGCTCCAGGCAGCGAAGCATATTAGCTAGAGATCTTTCCAATAAAACCCGAAGCCCGCATGGGCTTCTCCAAGGGTTTTATGTTTGTCCCGGGCTTCACAGAGATCGAAGTATCAATTATAAATGTGGTTACCAGTCAGACTATTATTGCGCCTCATGGGGCTGTGAAACCACTGGAGACACCTATTGGCACCCCTCTTCCAGTTGGGATTATATAATTGTCAAAACAAATATCACCTCTGAATCTCAGACAAAACAAGAAGAACACAAAAACAAATGGAACACTCCCCTCTCCATTACCTTTACTGAGAAAGGCAAAAAACAAGATTGGACTACCCGGGGTTTTGAGTGGGGGCTTCGTCTGTATGACACCGGACATGATACAGGATTAACCTTCAAAATTAAACTTGTCAAAACCCCTCCTAGCACCACTCATGTGGCAGCAGGTCCCAACAAAGTACTTAGTGCTGGGAGCTCAAACCGCTTGGCTCCTCTCCCCCCAGCCCTTAACAATACCACCCTTACTACCGACTCTTCACCCCTACAATTAACCATGCCCCCTGCACCACCCTCTTCTGAACAAACTCTCCTCAACATGCTTAAAGAATCGTGGAACTTACTTAACTCCACGCAGCCCGACACAGCCTCTAATTGTTGGCTTTGCTTCCACTCCTCTCCACCATTCTATGAGGGTGTAGCAGTTCTTGCTAACCTTGTGCCTACCAACAACACCCAAGACATGTTTAGATTTCAAGCCTCTCACAAAGAAGGATTAACCCTGACTCAGTTATCAGGGATAGGAACATGTGTTCATAGCCAATCTGTAAACCCACCCCAGGAAATCATGCCGTTATGCAATCAAACCTTCACTCCCTCTCCCTATGACCTTTATATACCTGCTCCTAATGGGACATATTTTGCCTGTGCCACTGGCCTAACCACCCATATTTCTGTCCATACATTATCTACTCACCATGATTTCTGTGTTCTAGTTCAATTAATCCCTAGGATTGACATCTACTCAGCAGATCAGTTCTTCCCTCTCCTAGGTGAAGACTCCAGCCGTCGGATCAAGAGAGAACCTATCGCTGCCGCCACCCTGGCCCTTGTCATTGGCCTTGGTGCTGTGGGCACTGGAACAGGCATTGCCTCCCTTATTGTTTCTGACCAACAGTACAATAGACTTGCTGCAGCCATAGATGCAGATTTAACTGAAATTCAAAAAGGCATTACAGCACTCACTGAATCACTCCAGTCACTAGCTGAAGTAGTTCTCCAGAATAGACGAGGCTTAGATCTTCTCCTCCTCCAACAAGGAGGCCTCTGTGCAGCTCTCAAGGAGGAATGCTGCTTCTATGCAGATAAAACAGGCATAGTAGAAGACAGCATGAAAAGAGTCAAAGATAGCTTAGAGAAACGCAAAAAAGAAAGAGAGCAAAATGAAAGTTGGTATCAGAACTGGTTCTCCACCTCTCCCTTTCTAACCACCTTACTCCCCTCTATTCTTGGCCCCTTACTTGGACTCCTTCTGCTTATTTCATTTGGCCCTTGGGCCCTACGGAAGCTCACACAGTTCGTAAAGGATCAAATAGATGATCTACGAACCAAGCCTATCCAAGTCCACTATCATCGCCTGGACCTCACCGAGCGGAGGCTAGATGACTACAATGGTATCTGCCCAAATGACACCCCTGTCTTTTGAGACGCTAGAACCTACCAAGCAGCCTCAAAGCGTCAAGATCCTGAGAGCCCATGGCGAGAATGTGTGTAACAGAGCCTATGTGCCAAAAACTACGCAGATTTGGCTTTCAGTGCGGGAAAAATGGTCAAAGACGGGTAAGATCTAGCAAGTACAATAGCAACCTAAGACAGAGACTAAGCCTTAGCTGCTTAAGTTCCTCCATGACGGGTAAGCATTGTACCTCTGCTGGACAACCTAAGACAGACATTTTTCCGAAAGCCCGAATCCTGCGATGCACACAAAGCCTGCCCGCTGCAGCCACACGCAGCCTAAGACCGGCCTCAGTTTCCGCCCCTCAAAATATAAAAGTAAGGGGGAACTGTCAGGGGCTGTTGTCATTTATGATACCATGTTGTGAGAGCTCCTCCACCTTCTATACTAACCACAAACCTGTACTCACCTTTCCTCTCTTTCCTTCTTCCCCCCCTCTCTGCTAGAGCATAAGAACAAAAGGACTCCATCTTGTTGTTTACTTCTTCTTGGTCAGTTTCCCGCCACAGCTTCCCGCTAAGTCCTCAACTAGGTCCGTTGCTTACGTCAAAGACTACTGAGCATGTGCACAACTCGGTGTGTGATTGGACTTTGGAAGCTACCTCATTATCATAATGGGCAACCAACCAGAAAAAGCTACTCCCTACCACGCCCCTTCAAATGCTATATATTCCTTGCCTTTTCTGTTAATAAAGTAGAGCTTGACAAAAAACTGCAGGCTCTCCGTGTCATTTTGTCTCATCCCATTTCATAGGTAGTCGCGGCTCCCCCGAGGTCTCCCACGTCTTAAGAAGCCCTCGCTGGCGAGGACATGTAATGGCTTAAATAATAGGGATTTGTTAACTCACACAACCAAGAATCTACAAGCAGAACAGTGTTAAGCAGTATAACCCCAGTAATTCTGCCTTGGCGTTTTCCTCATAGTTGCAAGATGGCTGCTGTAGCTCCAATAAAACACCACATCTTTATAAGACAGTAGTCCAATGTAAGAAGGAATGAGGTCTTTTATTTATGCAGATCTCTACTTTATCAGGGAGGTCAGGTTTTCACAGCAGTCCTTACAAATTCCCCATTACATTGAATTGCCCAGAATCAGGTCACATGGCCACCCTCAAATCAATCATTGGAAAAGAGGTAGAATAATCATGTTTGACTTAAACCCATTTCATATCCTGAGACTGAGACCTCCTCCCCGGAGCATATGACTACCTGATACCCACAGTAATTCTGGGTTCCTCTGTCAACAAAAAAAATCAAAAATAAATCACCATTGAACAGCCAATGAAGTGCTATAATAGGTAACTAAAGATTCAGTTTTTTCATCTGTAAATTGGCCCAAATGACTTATTCTCATAAATGTTTGGAATGTTAGATGAGATAGCATGTGGTAAGCACTTGGCTTATACTAACTACTCAGTAAATGTAAGTTTCCTTCTTCAACCTCTTCTCTCAATAATCAATAATTATAGCATTGTTTCTATAAGGGGCTTTAAAAAACATAGGGACCAAGAAAACTAGAAGGCAACATGTCTAGATACAGTTTTCCATTCCTTGCACTTAGGTATTCCTATACACATATTATATTCTGCAACCAGAAGTGTCACTATCTGTCTGAAAATTAGTACCTAAAATGACAAATTAGTTTTTTTTATAATTTATTTTGGTATCATTAATCTACAATTACATGTGCAATATTATGGTTATTAAACTACCCCCTTCATCAGGTCCCCCCACCAACCCCATTACAGTCACTGTCCATCAGACAAATTAGTTTTTGAAGAGTCCTGTACAAAGCAACATAAGTGATAGAAGCCATTAGAGGAGATATAATCTCAGGGAAAGACTTTTTCAATATTAATTTCAAGTTTATCTCTTAAAGAAAAGAGGGATACAAATAGGTGCTAATTGGCTGCTATAACCTTGAATGGCAGAAGGGACAAGGGAGCTTTCAGGGGCCTCCTTTATTGGGGCACTAATCCCAAACTCCCATTCCTCTCTTCACAATCAGATGACTACATTTACTTTCTTGTGGAAAAACGTTTCCCTGCAAATTCCAAAATAACACCACCAAAAGTCCTTTGCATACAATGGCAATCAATTTAAAATTACAGGCATACCTCAGTATTCCACCACAAACTATTTGATGACAAGTTTGGCATTTTGATTTAAACCACCACACTTGGAGGAGGAAGAGTAAAGGGGCTTAGAGTTGGGCATCTCTATATCCAAGTGGACAGATTTCTTTGGAGCAGTGGTTCTCAAACTTGAGTGTGCATCTACATCACCCGGAGGGCTTGTTAAAATCACAGATTCCTGGGTCCCGCCCCATCAGGTCTAGGGTGGACTCCAAGAGTCTACCTTTCTAATGAGCTCCCAGGTGATGCTGACAATGTTACTCAGGACCACTGCCTCAGGGTGAGGCAGGAGCCATGTGCATGAGTGATGGCATCAGTCACTTCCAAAGTCCCCACCTGTGAACTCAGGCTCAACCCCAGTCAAGTAGCACTGGAGGGCAGAGCTGTGAAATGTGTATTTCTGAATAGTTTTGAATCATTTCCAGGCTGTAGAACTTAAGAGTGGAAGACTTCATTTGGTGATAGACCCCTTCAAGTAAGCTTGAAAGGAGAAAAGGAGGGCCACCTACCAAAAGAAGCCAGCTTCCCACTATCTCACCTGCCAACTTCCCAATGAAGGGAGAATAAAATAACAAATACTCAAATTCTAAATGCTTTTATGGGTTTGCAAATATTTCAAGTAAATTATGCTTCCTTTCTTTTAGGCTTCATAAAACTATTTAAACAGAGACCCCAAGAATTTAGGGCTGTTTTGCATCTTTGCCAAAGGGCAATTCTCCTTGATTGGGCTCCATCACAAAATCCAAGAGTGTGCCCCAGATGAACTGGCTAGATGAGCCTCCTGTCAACTGCTTTGCCAACCATGGACCAAAGAACTGGAGTAGAAAAAAATTTTTCTGTCATTTGATGCAACATATATTTCAAAACAATATTTTAATTTGCATACCAAGCCAAATTCCCTCTCGGAGGAGGGATACAGCACATTCCACTGTGTAAGACAATACTCATTCCCACACAGTGAAGTCAGTGCTCAGTGAGCAATGTTCTTTCTAAGATTCTTTTTCTTGCCATTAAGGTTCCTATTATAAAATTGTAACCACTTCAGAATCAAGCAAGATATTGCAGATCTCTGTTAGCATTTTTGCAAAACCGAAAGAGACAAGGCTGTCACCAACGGCTTTACACACAATTACTTAATGACTTTTCCCTCGTGGTATGAATAGGATGTCTGAAATCTATCTTCACCTCCCAGGACTTTCTTCTCCTGGAATACTGATTTGGGTAGTTTATTTTTGCCAGCTTTTAACATTTGGGGAGCAGTTTGATTGTTTGTTAAAATGATAAGAGGCATTTCAGGGCCGTAAGACTGAATCCTGGTAGGAATTTGGAAGCTAATGAGAAACACACTGGGCATTGTGCTATTTAGATGAACATGGACACAGGGAAGACTAAGGACAAAATGTCCTCCAACACATAAACGAGGTAAAATGGCATGAAGGAGCACAGCACAACAAGGAGATTTGGGCAACTGCCTGTTCTTATGATTACTTGAACAAACACCAAGCAAAAAATTGCAATATGTTATCTACCTACCTACTCACCTTTTTTTAATCTGTCTGCATACATATCCAGAAACCTTGAAGAAAAAAAATTGAACTTCTATTTAACTCTAACCATGTGCTACTTTTTTAAATTGCGAGAAGCTGGAAAAGAAATACGGAACAGTGAAGAAAACAACAGAACTGTACCAACCAAGCTAAATTAATGATTGTTTACATTTAGTCAATTTAACTGAGCTAATTTCAAAATGGGAAAAAAATGGGAGTATAGAAAAAATTGAAATCGCTTTTTTTTCCTTGGCCCATTTGCCTCTATTTAATTTGCTGGGAAACTTTCCAGTACCTGGTTTTAGACTTTGATTTTGCATGCATGTATCCCAAAACAATGCTGAATATAGTCTTGCATGTTTTCTAATATCTATGTAAGTGCTATCAATACAGTAGTTGCGACACCGTGACTTGATTTCTTTCATCCAGTGTTATCATTTTGAGCCTATTTTGATATATATATTTCAAGGTCATTCTTAATGGTGGCATCACATTCCATTCTATGAATACACTATAATTTATCTTTTAGCAAGCTGATGAAACCTTCAGGTGTTTTGCATTTTTCACGATTACAAACAGTGCTGAAAAGAGTAGTTTTGCCTGTGTTTCCTGAGGCTATAGTGGAAGAGTTTTTCCTGGAACAATACTGAGGGCAGAACTGCCTGGTAGTACTCTGCATATTTTTAGCCACGTACAGAGGTTGTCAAAAGGCACTCCTTGGAGGTGACAGTTATTAGCATCTCAGTCAGCAGCACAGACACTTGCTGGTTTCTCTCATTCTTGCCAAAACTCCAACTATGTCATTCTTCAGTTATTCCACTCATCCAAGGGTCCCTGATAAACAACCAAGCTGAGGTTTCTGCCCACACCCAGAATGAGACTTCAGTGGACATTTCTGACCTCTGCCCACCAGCATCCCCTATTTCTAGAATTGGAGCCTCTCTTTTCTGTAGAGAACTGCCCTCCCACCCAGTGAGCTGTTAGTCACACAGTCATGAGGGAGGTTCTCCTTACGTATAGGGACCCAGGGCTAGAGATCAGAATATGGGTGATCAGAATTTCTCTTCAGGGATTAATATAGGCAATGGCAGAGAAAAATTTCTCTCATCTTTAAAGAACTTGAGGAGCAAGGAACAAGCTGTCTTTGTCTGCCTGAGGATGAAGCCATAGAGAGGAAAGATGAATCAAGGTTACACAGCCAGAAATTCCACTCCTAGGCATACACACAAAAGACCTGAAAACAGGACTCAACAGATACTTGTATGCCTATGCTCATAGCAGCATTATACACAACAGACAAAAAGCAGAAGTAACCGAAATGTCCTTCAACATTTGGATAAACAAGGTGTGGTCTATACATATGATGAAATATTATTCAACCATAAAAAGGAATAAAGTACTGACACCTGCTATGACATGGGTGAGCCTCGAAAAAATTATGCTAAGTGTAAATAAGAAAGAAGCCTGACACAAAAGGACCAATACTGTATGATTCCACTAGCTAGAATTAGACAAATCCATAAAGAGAGAAAGTAGATTAGAGGTTACGAGGGGAATGGGGAGTCAGTGGTCAAGAATTACAGAGATTCTGTTTAGGGTGTTCGGAGAGATTTGAAAACAAATAGCAGTGATGGTTGCACAACATTAATGTAGTTAAAGTCATTGAATTATACATTTAAAAATGGTTAAAATGGCATCTTTTTTATATTATATATATTTTATCACAATAAAAAATTTAAAAACCACAAGGCCACTGAAAATGAAGAAAAAAAATAGAAAAACATATATATATCCAATGACCTCATTTGACTCCCTGGATCCTACCATGCCTGAAGTCAGAATCAATGTTTTTAGCTCTTCATTACATAAATCAATATATTCTATTTTTTTCTTATCTAGTTTGAATTGGCTTTCCTGTCACTAGGAACTGAAATAATCCTAGGTCAGGAATAACAGTATACATTCAAGAAGGGAAAAAATGTGACCTTAACACCCACTTAGGTTCCAAACATTTTATTTAAACCTCTGCTGTTTGCAGACAGTCCATCAAATCTTATTCTAATTGACTTTGTGTGTGCATTATTAGGAGTTGTAATAACTTAAATAAACATGATAATTCCATGATTTCATTTCACTGCTTAATACAATGTCTAGCCCAACCAAATTTTTCCAGATACATTTCTCCCATAGTTAATGTGCTCAGGAGAATTGAGTGACATGCTTTAGAGCACAGAAAGGAAAAAAGAGTCCACAAAAACAACAAAAAAGACTCCACAGCAGTGAGAAGATGAACATTAGAAGTGATTCTTTTACTCTACCAGCAAACAGAAACAGAAATTGTACAAAATCCTAAGGCACAAATAATTCTCACATTTTAAGCATTTACACTGACCTGGAGAGCACACACTCCCTTTCAGAGAGTCACTGTCCCTTCTTGAAGGAACCGGGTGTCCCTTCCTTGTTTATAAAGGCAACTAACGAGTCTTGCCTTGATTTCACCAGGCAAAGCCTAAGGGACAAGGAAAGAGTCGGGGGAGGAAGAGAACTCCTTCCCCTTGATTTTTCTTTTTGCTTACTTTGATGTTTCGATCTTGGCATAAATTTAGCAACAGACAATATGAGTATAGCTAGATGGAAATAACTGAAGATGCGCAAAACCAGATAGGTAATTTTAGCCCTTAATAAATTCATGGGAACAGTTACACTTTGAATCCCAGTTTCCCCTCTGTCAGAAATCACACATATGGCAAACCTGGTTACCTTGCCTGTAATCTTGCTCATCATATGATTTAGAATGAAGAAAAAAAAAATCATTTGCAAAGAGACCAGCTGTAGGATTAAAAGTACGGCTTACTGTAGAATTTCCTCCAGGACTTACATATGACTGGTGGACAAAAATTGTGAAAAGGTCCCAAAATAAATAATAAGTGTTAAGATCCTAGAAATGCAAAGGTCTTCAGGACAGGCAAGGAGAGAAGGGATGTACTGGTGTGAAGTAGGGGAAGCGAAGGAATGTCCAACAGGAAGCGGGCAGCTGCTAGTGATGCAACAGGCAAAATCTGAATGTCACTTAAAGGTTAGATTGCTGTCATAAGTGTTTTCACAGAAGGCACATGCTCAAAATGCAAATTCTGAAGGAAATTAGGCAAAACACAAGAAAAACAAAATATTTGTTCAACATGAAAAACAACCCACAAAGAAGATAGGAAAGGAATACTGCAAAGTTACAGAAGTTGCAACATCATTTTTCACCCATGCTTCTTTCCTTTTCTTGAACTTTGAAATAGCTCCATGAGGACTGGAAGAACAACAGAGCAAAGGAACCAGGGTATCTCCTTTGGAAAAACAAACAGTGTGTCCCCAGTGCATTTCTGCTTCTCCTCATCCAGTTCAGTCTGTGTCTTCCCCCTCTAAATGCTTATGTGGCTGCTTTTTTTGCCTTGTACTCATACACAAGACATTTTTGAACAATGTAGCTTCATACAAGTAACGAGATGGGGTGGGACACCACAAAAAGGAGCTTGCATTTCAGATATTAGCACAAGAACTGCTTCTTGAAATACGTACCATTTCCAGCTCTGGGCAGGCACAGCTGGCTTCACGTGTCACGGGTATATAAGACCTTGCAAAAGGAAGCAATGTAAAGGGACTACAATGTAAGGTCCGTATTTCATATGCAATCAAAAATATGAGCTGCTATTTCCACTGCTGACACAGTGTGAGTATGTAGTTGGCCTCACATTCATGGGGTTCAGTTGAATGAATAATGCCACAGTTATCTATTCACAGTTACATGAAAAAGAATGAAATACCTAGGAATAAACCTAACCAAGGAAGTGAAAGACCTATACTCTGAAAACTACAAGACACTCATGAGAGAAATTAAGGAAGAATGGAAAGACATCCCATGCTCATGGATAGGAAGAATTAATATTGTCAAAATGGCCATCCTGCCTGAAGCAATCTACAGATTCAATGCAATTCCTATCAAAACAACAACAGCATTCTTCAATGAACTAGAGAAAATCGTTCTAAAATTCATAGGGAACCGAAAATGACCCTGCCCGAATAGCCAAAGCAATCCTGAGAAGGAAGAATATGGCTGGGGGGATTATGCTCCCCAACTTCAAGCTCTACTACAAAGCCACAGTACTCAAAGACAATTTGGTACTGGCACAAGAACAGACCCATAGACCAATGGAACAGACAAGAGAGCCCTGATATAAACCCAACCATATATGGTCAATTAATATATGATGAAGCAGCCATGGACATACAGTGGGGAAATGACAGCCTCTTCAACGGCTGGTGTTGGCAAAACTGGACAGCTACATGCAAGAGAATGAAACTGGATTATTGTCTGACTGCATACACAAAAGTAAACTGGAAATGGATCAAGGACCTGAATGTAAGTCATGAAACCATAAAACTCTTAGAAGACAACATACGCAAAAACCTACTGAATATAAGCATGAGCAAATTCTTCCTGAATGCATCTCCTCGAGCAAGGGAAACAAGAGCAAAAATGAACTCATAGGACTACATCAAACTAAAATGTTTCTGTACAGCAAAGGACACCATCAACAGAACAAAAAGGCATCCTACAGTATGGGAGAATATATTTGTAAATGACAAATCCAACAAGGGGTTAACATTCAAAATATATAAAGAACTTACATGCCTCAATACCCCAAAAGCAAATAACCCTATTAAAAAATGGGCAGAGGATATGAAGAGACAGTTCTCCAAAGAAGAAATTCAGATGGCCAACAGACACATGAAAAGATGCTCCACATCACTAATCAACAGGGAAATGCAAATTAAAACTACAATGAGATATCATCTCACACCAGTAAGGATGGCCAGCATCCAAAAGACTAAGAACAACAAATGCTGGCGAGGATGTGGAGAAAGGGGAACCCTTCTACACTGCTGGTGGGAATGTTAGGTACTTCAACCGTTGTGGAAAGCAATATGGAGGTTCCTCCAAAAACTCAAAATAGAAATACCATTTGACCCAGGAATCCCACTCCTTGGAATTTACCCAAAGACTACAACTTCTCAGATACAAAAAGACATATGCACCCCTATGTTTATTGCAGCACTTTTTACAATAGCCAAGATATGGAAGCAACCTAAGTGTCCATCAGTAGATGAATGGCTAAAGAAGAGGTGGTACATATACACAATGGAATACTATTCAGCCATAAGAAAGAAACAAATCCTACCATTTGCAACAACATGGATGGAGCTGGAGGATATTATGCTCAGTGAAATAAGCCAGGCGGAAAAAGACAAGTGCCAAATGATTTCCCTCATTTGTGGAGTATAACAATGAAGCAAAACTGAAAGAACAAAATAGCAGCAGACTCACACACTCCAAGAAGGGACTAGTGGTTACCAAAGGGGAGGGGTGTGGGAGGGCAGGTGGGGAGGGTGGGAGAAGGGGATTGAGGAGTATTTTGTTTAGTACACATGGTGTGGGCGATCACAGGGAAAACAGTATAGCACAGAGGGGGCAAATGGTGAATCTGTGGCATCTGACTACACCCGAGGACAGTGACTGCATTGGGGTATGAGTGGGGACTTGATAATATGGGTAAATGTAGTAACCACATTGTTTTTTCATGTGAAAGCTTCACAAGAGTGTGTATCAATAATACCTTAATAAAAAAAATGGAATTAAAAAACAGTAATAATGCCATAGTTAGAAGGAAAAATTATTTTGCGGCAAGGAGGGACCAAGGAGGGGAAAAGGGGCAATAACTAACATGAGAAGTAATCTGATATTACCAGTTAAGCTCCAGAATTGGGGTTTTGAAGATAATGCCAAACAAAATCCCAGACATTGGTTAGGAAACTCTATCTCTAATCTCTGTTCTACTTTTGTGGCTTTCCAATGAATGATATCCCAAAATTATAAATGTTTTCTTCAAACCAAATTTCCTGTGAATTGGCAACAATTAATTATATTGTGTTGAAGAAAATATGATTAATGTTGAAAAGGATGTATTTGCTCTTAATTTACCAAAGGAAAACGTATTTTGTTCTGGTATGAGTATGAACCACTGTTATAAATAATTCATTATACACTGCCGTTCCACAATAAATTTGAGCGCTTACTTAAATACTGACATTTTCTTTGTAATATTAGGCCATAATAATTAAATGCATTACAGGGAGCTAGGTTCTTTATTAAGCATACATTTTAATTCAAGGACAAATTCTTAATTTCCTTCACATGGTTTCTCATCTTTTGATTTGTAGATATTTCACTGCATCCATTCACCAGGTCACTCTTTAGAAACAGCTACAAAATTACTGCATCCATTTATTAATAACTACCATTTACTTAACAGGCACTCTAGCTACTTCATATGTTACCTAATTGAATCCTTGAGTCACTGTTTTCATCTCCATTTCAGAGATGAGGAAGCAAATCCCTGAGGGGTTGGATAACTGGACCAAGGCTGCATTTAAACCCAGATCTAACACAACAGCCTGTGCAGTTTTCAGTACACAGTGCTATCTCCAACTGAAAGAAATTGGCAACACCATCATAAAGGGAAATACAGTACAATACTAGAGCTTGAAGAAAAGTTCTAGAACTACATACATCCCCTTAATCCTAAATCATCAATATTTCTCACTTATATACATTTAAATTATTGGAGATTTAAATTTTCTTAGCTGCTAGTTAAGTGCTTGTTAGCATTTTAATAAGTATGGCATGTTTACTTGTTAATAAAAATTCAAAGTAAATACAAAATTTAACTTCTCAATAAAATAGTTTTATTGGGTTTGAAGACTATTTCCTACAAGAAATTGGCCACATTCTCATTATCCTCATGTGTGTTTTCCTCTTTACTGCAGAGAAGACTTGGCAATTTGTCACAGGGCAAAATTAAGAAAAGAGGCAGAGGAGGAATGCTCCACCTGAAAATAAATCATCATACTCCTGCCACCACTGTCCAGCAGCACTATTGAGATCCAAGGGGAGTTACAGGAAATATTTGGGATACTTATTTGTTCAACTATTTAAATACTTATTCAACTATTCCCTAATGTGGCTACACTGTATCATCAACTTGTAAGTGCTGAATTAGCTACCTTACCCTTCTTCCTGGTATTTCCGAAGTGAAAAGTGAACATGAGATGTCCTTGGACCAGACAGGGGAGAAGAGGGGAGGACTTTAGACCAACTTAAGAATCTAACAAAAATCTATTTTTATTAAATAGGGAGATATTTTGTTATGTGACTGAAACATTAACTGTCACTGGAATACAATGTAGCATCTTTTTACCAGGTAGTAACACCTATTTGAAACAAGATTCTCAAATGCTATTGTGACTTACAAAATTCTAAGAATGAAGGTCTGTTGTGGGGTCCATCATGTATGTTTCCCCCTCCAAAATAGACCCCCAAATAATCTGTAGCAACACACAGAGCTTACAAGATGAAAATGGAATAAAGTCCAAGCACTTTTTTTATGTAGGTACAATCCATCTCTGTATTTATGTGTGCGATGTAAATTATTTTACTAGATTTTAGAATATAAAATAAGGTAATACATGCTCATTCTAGGAAATCCTTTAATACTAAGCTATATAAATAATATCTAAAAATAATAATATTCTAACTTCCTATATCCCACAGTTTTGTTAGCAGTTTGGTATATATCCTTCTACATCTTTCTTAGGCTCATGCAATATGTACCTATGTTTTTTTACATTTTTCAAAAGTTTTTTCAAAATTGTTTTTCAAAAATAGCATTATATTACTTCACAGCTTGCTTTTATTATTCACCAATAAATCATGGATGTTCTGTTTAATACATGAAAACACTCATTTAATAGTGGAATAAATGCTTCATAGTATAAATATACATAGTTAAATATCACATGAAAACACTTATTTAATAGTTGAATTATGCTTCACAGTATGAATATGTAATGTATTCAACTATTCCCATTTTTAAAGGAATCTTGGCTATTTCTAGTAATCTGTTTCTACAAGTAATGCTGTAATAAATGCCCCCCAACATACATGTTTATCTAGTGGTGATTTTATTTCTACAGAATCAACTTTCCAAACTGACAGTACTAGGTAAAAATAGATGCCCATTTTAAAATTGAACAGATACTGCCAAAGATTGAGAGCATTTTACATTTAGCTTAAGGTTGGTACAGATGTTCACAAATAGAAATATTTATAGATAAGTACATACAAATAGCTTAGTTTACAAACATACATTTCCTTGCTCCGTGAACCAAGAGGGCCTAGTAGCAACAAGCCTGCTTAGCACCCAGATTTTGGTTTCCAACACCATTCTCCAGTAAAAAGAACCAGGGAACCTTGGAGAAATGGCTAAGTCTAGGGTTGGAGCAGGAAATATACAAAATGAGCCTGGAACAGCTTGGCCAACAAAATAAATAAAGCAGTTTAAGATTAGAACCCTAAATTTAAAATGATTATCCATTAGTCCATATTGGCATAGATAAGTGAATAAATAAGTAAACTGGGAGCCCAGAATATCTTCCATGCAGAACTGAAATAATTCATGAAGATAATCTGTCCTCAAGGAAGTAGAGGTTAATTCTATTCTTTAAGTATGATCTATGCATAGTGACTTCTTTCCAAAGGATGTAATATGGGAAGGGGCAAAAAATAGTGACTTCACAGTTGGAGAAACCTGACAAACACGACCTCAGCCAGGTCAATGTTAACAGTGAGAAGTCATGTCGGAAGTACGTACTGTTGATATAATGGGATGAGAATGGGACTTGATGTCTATGGTCTTCCTCCCAATAACCCACAACCCCAGTCTAATTATAAGAAAAACATCAGACAGATTCCAATAGTGGGGCATCTTGTAAGTAGGCCTCAAAACTGTCAAGGTTATCAAAAACAAGGCAAGTATGAGAAACTGTCACAGCCAAGACGATGCTAATAAAGAGACATGATAACTAAATATAATGTTTCCTGGATTAGATCCTGGGATAGGAAAAGTACATTAGATAAAAACTAAGGAAATCTGAATAAACAAGACTTTAGTTAATAATGTTTCAATGTCACTGCACTCATTTTGACAAATGTATGGTACTAATGTAAGATGTTAACAGTAGGGGAAACTGGGTATGAAGCATATTGGAACTCACTGTAGTATCTTTGTAACTTTTCTGTAAATGTGAAAATATTATAAGATCATCCATACAAGAGAAAAAAGTTATGATTATAAGATTCAAGTGACTGTAATGGGGTGGGTACTTGATAATGGGGGGAGTCTAGTAACCATAATGTTGCTCATGTAATTGTACATTAGTGATATCAAAATAAAAAAAAGATTCAAGCAAGAAACAGATACTGTTAATTTGAGCTGGAAATGTTAATATGAACTCGTCAGTTTTAAAAATATGTACATTCTGGCTCCGTCAACTAAAATGACCAGTAGAAATAAGTGCCCCAAACCTCTAGATTTTGGCCTTTAATTCCATCTTCCACTGAAAGGTATCAGAGTTTCTTGGAGAAATGGCCAATTCACCATCTGGTTCAGTGCCAGGGAAGATACAAGATGAGGTGAAGACATTTCTTGTGCCAGAAATCAAGGGAGATTTCAAAGGTAAATAAAAGTCCTTTCAAAAGGACCCTGAAAGCAGCTTGAAGAGGTTCCCACTAGTCAAATCTATGAAATCTGAGCCATCAAACAGAATAACTACAGTGGAGCATCCCCATTTTATGTGTAATAATGGTAGAAGCTCAGTTCTGGGGGGAGGGAAGTAATCTGTGGCTCTGTGCCCCCAGGGACTGACAAATATGAACTGCATGAATCAGCTCCCCACTGGGGAGCCCTAGTATAATATCAGAGGAAGTGAGAAGAGTGAGTCTGAACTAAGAATGCCCGCAGCACCCTAGCTACATGGTCATCTCAGGCAGGCTCTGTTTAGCTGAAGGCTGAAGGACACAGCCTAGCCGGCTGGCCCCCTTGACTGACCTCTCCTTGTCTCTGGGTCCTGGAGACTGACCTCTCCACTCCACGCTTCAGGCTGGGAGGCTAACAGCATCCACTCCTACTAGCCTCAGGGTACTGTACCCTCCCTGGAGGCTTCCACACCTCTATAACTAGACCCTTTACTACAGCCTGCAAATTACTCAACATGACTGTGCCATCAGTTTCTTGTTCGCACCCGAATCATACAAGTGGTTAGGACAGCCCTTACTTAACTCACACTGTGATGAAATGGCTTGCACCCTCTGGGATGGCTGCCTTCTTGGGGCTTGTACGTGCTCTCAGGAGACCCCTCTGACTGTGCTCCCTATGATATCAATGGCCTTTCCTTGGGCTCAGTTCCCAGGCTCCTCTTAGCTTCTGCCCCCACCAGTACACACAGTGTGGCCAAGGTCACATTCTTCCCAGGGTGGCCCATACTCAATGACAGTTGGTCAAAGCAAAGGTATAAAATCCCTGCTATTCGGCTCCAAGTGGGACCACTGTGACAGGCTATTTTACGCAAGAGCTCCCCACAGGGGTGTCCCAGGCTGGCCCAGGCTGTGCTGCAGCCCAGCTCCTCCCTCTACGCAATCCTGCTACCTTCCTCTCCTGCTCCCGGTGCTGACGCCTATTAGATATGTGCACACTATTAACTCCTTCTCATGGTGTGCTTCCAGAGAAATCCCCTGGCAACATGCTGCTCTGGATCCCTGTGAAAACAGCCCTGCATCAATACTTCCATCACAAACTCCACATGTGGTCTCTGGAACCCATGTGACTTTGGAGGGAGGGCAGTCTCCTTCCAGACAGAGCCCCCCCTCCCTCTGCCATGGGCCATTAGGGCTTCCTCTGATGAGTCAGGCACAAGCCCTCTGGGCTCCTCAGATGCAAGGAACAGACCTCATATGTCTCGGCGTGGGTCCCCTAGATGCTCCCCTCACTAGGGCAGGAGTTAAGGGTAGGAGTCCCCCGCCCTCATTCTTGGGGGAAGGAATGGTGGTGTTGAGCAGAAAGACAAATGTAAGCAGGTGGAGGGAGAATAAGACCAGTGGAGCCCACTAAAAGAGACTCAAATTGTTAACCAGATAAAAACAGAGAGCCAGAAAGGACTCACAGTTAATTAATTAGCTGGTTTCAAAAGCCAGGAGTGACTTAGAATTCCCCAAATAAAGTATCAGAGCACAGTCCATGTCTTCATTGTACCAGTTACATGCCATTGTAGATCTACTTAGCCTGTGGAAAGGGCCCAGCTTATTCTTTAACTTAATGTATATGCTATTCTTCTTCTTCTTCCAGCCCCTTAATAAAGTAACTTTGTAACCAAGACAGGAGATAGATCTCCAAAGTGTAAATAAACCTATGTGGATAAAAAATACCGATATCCAGAATAACAGTCACCTAAATAACTCTATTCTTAAGACAAAATTTCAAAGGAATTATGAATCACCTGTATACATCATGCTTTATGCTGACTCCTACCCAAAAAGTCCTATAAAACCCCAAACCCTAAACCCTTAAGTGCACCTCCTCTCTGAGGTAGCCCACACTCCCCTTTCCTCGAGTGTGTCACTCTCTCAGTTCTACTCCCAATAAATAGGGAAGGGCTACTGAGAGTGCTGATTTAGGCTTCCAAGTTCTTGTTGCCTGAGTGATCCAGACAGGACTGCAGCTGTATGATTATGCTCTTTAGAAGCCTGACCCAAATTCTCCTTTCTTTGCCTTTGGGAAGTTCTCAGAACATAAGCTCACTCCATCCAGTGCTCTGCAGCTCCCCCAAATCCTGGGGTGGTGGGGACTTAGTTCCCATGCCATTGCAGATTCAAGCAGATACTGGATGCCAAGAGACCTTGACTTTAAGAGTTGGCAAGAGATTTGTCCTATGTTGAGCAGAAATTCAATAAGCTTCCTTTTCCTCCCTCTGTTCTTCCTTGCTCTCCGCTGCCTGCAAGGTAGTTGTCATTCTCTGCTATTCTCACTTTAATGAATTCCTTTCTTCCCATCTCTCTGACTTCCTGCGTCTCCAAACCAAATTCTTCCCCAATGGTGGGACTTTCAGTGCCACTTCATCCAAGGAAATCCCCTCACAAACTCCTATTAACTCTTCATCCTCGTGACTTACCTTCCATGTCAGCGAGTCCTCTATGTCTACTTAGAATTATTGTCCTGGTGGTGCCCTGGAATGTGGGGGCCCATTGACTTCATTCCTCAGCTAAAACCAACCCTGAAAGAGTCCCATTTTAACAACATATTACCTTATGGAAATGCTCGAATATGGCAAGAATACCTTCTGGAAGAACTCCAGTGGTAGCCTTCTCTGAGGAGGGAAGTAGGTGGGCAGGGAAGAAGGACAGGACTGAGACATACTTTTCACTCTCTTTTGCTTTGGGGGCTTTTGTACCATGTACATGGATGCTATATCTATTAGACTACATCTTATGGAATTACCAATATTTGACCATTTTTTATCTACAATTTCCTTATTACCTTGTCTGTCCTCAGCACAGTCAATTATAGGAAACCAGAGGTGAACTACTTGATGTTTCTCCAACCACCAGACTGTAATAACTGTAAGTGGCTTAAGCTGTCCCTCTTCTCTTCTTCTCCAACCTTGACCCTGTTATGTCATTTTCCTACTTATTTTGCTCTAAGTTTGCTTCTGGAAGCAGAATAGAAACAGCATGTGACCTAAGGAAGCTAACTAGTAACCTTCCCACTCTGTCCCCACCGTATGTCCGATAGTTTCCCCTAAGCCTCTTTCAAGACTCTACTAAAACACCACCTTCTCCCTCCAGTCTTTTCTGAATTTCTTCTCACTGCCTACAGCCCACTGAAGAGAGACTGGCCATTCTGCTGTGCAGATACCTATCAAAGGATCTATCACAGTATTGGTCTCATGTGTAGACATATGTAGACATACCTGGCTTCATCATTAGACTATTCACTTTTTAAAAAAAAAACTTCATGACTTTACATCCCAAATTAGAACAGTGCCAGGATCAGACCAGTAGGTTCTGATAGAACAGGATCAATAAATGGTTGCTGAATGAATGAATGACCTCATTATGAAGGCTGGCATTATTTCATAGCATAAACGAAGTCAGCAAATACTTTGTGCTGTATGCTGCTTATTCTGGTTTGAGTGCAATATTCTGTCTCAATGTGCAATGGGCTACAACTGGAAATCATTAGCGTATGCGGACTTTTACTCAATGGTCCGTATATGATAGATGTCTTGGATACACCGTCCTAGCACACAGAAATGCACTCTTTCTGAAAACATATCTTGACAAAGAAGGGTAGCCAGTAAGACCCTGGCTCCTACAGACGACAATTCCGTTATGCTTCATAGCCTCCAAATTTCTATCTTGCTTCTAAGTAATGAGGCTCCTACAGACGACAATTCCGTTATGCTTCATAGCCTCCAAATTTCTATCTTGCTTCTAAGTAATGAGGAATTTCAAGACTCCAAGGAGGACAAATAACATGAGAAAACTTTGTCAGGAAACTCCAGACCCCCAGGGCCAGAGTTTAGAGAGCACTGATGCAGGTGAGGCTCTTCCCAAGAAGCTTTGACTATAGAGATTCCTCTTTGTCAGAGTTACCATGTATTAGACTAGGAGTTATTATATTTTCTTATTATAAGCATGCACTCTGTTCTGCATGTGAAGCATTTGCCAAATTGTAGATTTATTCCTATTTCTATACATCTGTGAAAAGAATGTGTGCTCTGTTTCACCGGGGAATTACTTGAAGTCACACATTGCTAATTCCAAATGAATAAGAACAGTGATTAATCTGGGAGATATGAGCTCGCCACTATTCATGTAACAGATGTCCATTATGATGAGTTACACATTTGTTTCATGTTTACACTAGAACACAAAAAAAGAGGATTCAAGTATTTTGTGGGGGAAAAAAACAAAATAAAGAAAGAAAAGAATGAAAGGGGGATGTGGGGAGGTAAGGAATTAGAAAATACTTGAAAATGTTTACTCAGGTGTCAGGTTAGATGCAAAGGAGCCATGTGCTAGGACATCTGCAGGGTGGCAGATAAGGGATGGAGGGGAGATGGGAGTTGCGGAAGAGGCTGAAGCCGGGAGTACATGTTCATGGCTTCATTTCAGGTGTCGATATCAACTCAGTTCATCTCACTTGGCTGACAGAAGCACTAATGCCAAAACCGGCAATTTCATCAGCATCGCCTACACAGAAGATGGGATTTCAGAGGGAAGCATGAAGAAAGGGAGAATGATGTATGTAATTTTATTCCAATAATTAAAAACAAAGTTAGCCGTCTATCTTCCTGTCAAGAATACATATCAGACTATGGAGTTGGACGAAGTGCAAGAGGCTGCCTGCTGGTCCAATGCAAACTTTATTGTTGACTCACCAGCAAAAAAAGCCATTAAAATGATCCTCCTACGTGTTTTCAGGGACTCCGTGAGCAGAGTCAACACGGCAAGAGCACACAAGCCGGGAGTAAGTGTGGAGGAGGCTCCAAACGCTCCACCCTGGAGCTGTTAGTTTGATCGCCACAAATACAGTGGGGGTAAAACTGAGTGACTTCTCCAAAATCACTAATGAAAGAGAGTTTCCAGAACTTCCCTTTCTTTCATTATTTGCCTCCTGTCCTCATACACCCAGGAACTAAAGCACAGCCTGGCATACGGTAAGAACTAAATAAATATATGCATATATAAACACAAACTTTTTAAGTGAATTAAATGAACATGGGCTGGACTTAATGAATGACATGTGTACACAGATGTATAATATTTATCAATGGATTCTTTATCTTGTGCATTTGCAGGCTCACTGGATTATAACAGACGCAGTATCATAATGAAAAACTAACAAATCCTCTCTGAATGTCACACCAAAGCTGTTAAGTCTCCTAAAGTATACCTTTCCAGAGCTTCTTTTTAACAGCAACATTTTTTAGAAGAGGGCGCAAGCTCCATTTTCTTACATAATAAAGAGAAAAGATTAGCATGGCCAATTGATAAAGAAGTAATAATTCAAATAGACTCACTGAGGGTTTTGCTTCCAAAACACTTTAATCCTCTGTATTTCTAGTAATGTATCAAATCATTCTTCAACTGCTTCTAAAATGTTGAGTTTAAGATGTGAAATGCTCAACTTTTACATCTCAACCTTTCTTTTTGTTATGTGAAGATTATGCTAGAAGCAATTGTCCTCCTTGCATTTTGTGACACTCAAGTCTAAATAGGGAGCAGAGCTATTCAAAAAAGTCCTCGAGTTGATCAGCCTTCCGGGAACCATGCAAGGCAACAACAGCATATTTGTCTACCTTAAGCAATGCAGGGAGGGGAACACTGCAGAGGTAGCTAAAATGATTAAGGAGGAATTCAGGTAATTAAAAAGGACATGTTACTATGCCAAGTTAGAAGCGTTAGTAAGTGGGTACTCTGAGCCAGCTAAGGTTTTTTCAGGCATCCTAAATCTCTTTGCCAAAAAAAAAATTTTTATTTAGTCTAATCCCACCAAGTGAGTCAATTTGATGATGACAGAAAGAAAGCTTCAATTTTTGAAGGAAGCAGGAATTAGGATAATACAGTGGTCAGCAAACTTCTTCCACAAAGAGCCAAGCAGCAAATTTTTTTTGGCTTTGTGTGCCCCATGGTTTCTGTTACGAATAGTCAATTCTGCCATTGTGGTGAAAGCAGTCATAAACAATATGTAAACAAATGTGTATGGCTGTGTTCCAATAAAACTTTATTTATAAAAGCAGGCAACAGGCAGGCTTTGGCTCACAGGCCATAATTTGCTGACCCCTGGGATAACATGTAGATGGCTCTCCGAAACAGACTGAAGCAGATCTCAGCTCAAATTGAAAATTCCAGTGTTTTTAAATTCCCTGTATTTTAAAATGTGCTTAGCAGTAGCTCCGCTTCTTGTGTAAACCTTAGGGCGTTTGCCTTCCAGTTGCATTTTCCTTAAATGCATCACTGAGATGTACATCTTTTCATCAAACTCCGCATAAGCTTAGATTCAGTCAAGAAAATAAAGTCATTCTAAATATTCCAGGAATAAGGAATTAAATAAAAGAATTAGGGCTTACATCAATGTTGAAATATCTCAGGGAGTAGGGTCGAAAGTCACTTCCAAAGACCAGGGAAGCCGACCCGGAATAGCTCAGACGGCCTGGCAATGTGGATGGCTACCCAAAGCTCTGCCAAAACCACTCCCAGTAGCAAGAATCTCTGAGAAACCTCTCACCAGCTGTCTCAGTCTACACCAGGAAAGCATCTGGTTCTCAATCACTCCCTGAAAAGCCACTGTGAGTCTCCTGCCGGCCCAACAGCCTGCTGCAAGCACCCTTGAGCATAAGAGCTTCTGCTTCTCCTTCCCCTGAAAAAAAAGCATGTGTCACCTCTTTGGCCAACTCTACATCAGGACCATGTAGAAACAGGGACTGTAAGAGACGTAGTGCTCACCCTCCCTTCAGCAGGCCAGGAGCAGCTGCAGAAGAGGCAGGACCGATGGCCCCTTGACAAGGGCTCACCCACCACATTTCTTTTCGCTGTCAGTGCAGCATCCACACATTCTCCGTTTACTCATTTTTAACTTCCAAATAGACAACATCCTATTTTTGTCCTGCTTGCTACAAGTATTCCCCATACATCCAAAACTCACTCACGCTTTCACCCAAACTGGAGCCACAAAGTCCTATTTGTTATTTTATCTATAAATGGTTGAATTTGTGTTCTACATAGCTCTTTACTATTCCACAATTTAAATACTGAAATATAGCTTTAAAGCACTCCTTATATAATAGGCAGAGGGAAGGAGGACACATTTTATTAATATGTACAGATATAACCATATCAAAACAGGAAGAAAATGTGCCTGGCTATTCCAAGCCTTATTTTTACAGCTGGTCACATGACAGTTAGTTTTTATAACTTTCTTCTTCTACTGCTCATGTGGAAACACAGCCACCCAGTACACTCAAGTAGGCTCACCACCCAACCTGAACACCAACCTGGGATCTGCCAACCTGCGGTTATCATAAGGCAACCTTCTCTGTGCTAGTCCAGCCTAGGTCTCTCCAACTCCTGGGACCCCCCACAGAGCCCAAGGCCTTAGCTTCTCTAGTCACCTACTTCCTGGCAACTGCCTGACTCAAAGGAGGCAAACAGATGAGCGTTGGGAGTGCCAAGGTGGGGACACAAGTCTATCTATGCTGCCACGTTCCCATATCCACACACTCCTCCCACCTCCTACTCCCATGTTTTAGCCTTTGAATTTGGTCTCTGGTCATTTAGATGGGTACAAAATTTAACTGTGCCTTCAGTTAATGGAATCTGTCTTCCTCTCTTTCCCCCTTCTCCCTGCCTCCCTCCCCTTCTCTTTCTCTGAAATCCAATAGATTTTAGAGAGAATATCTTCATTCAGATTATACCTAAAAGGCACGTATTGGCTCTCTTTGATCTAAGCTGGGTAGCTATGTTGATTAAAAGCTGGGGTTCATGGATTTAGATTCTGCACAAACACATTTGCTTTGTACCAAAGAAAAGCCTATTTCAGGACATCAAAGTCTAACTCCCCTAGCCAGCCAGTTCTCAAATGTGTGCTGTTGGTCAAGGGCAAGGATAATATGCATGATGGTTTAGTGCAAGCCCTAGCCCCCATTCCTAAGAAACCAATAGAGAAGACGTCTCCTTTAATGATAGACGTTTAATGGGCAAGGGATAAGGAGATGAAAGAAAAAAAAAAGAAAGAAAAAATGGTCAAATGTTAATATCTGAATAAGCTTTGTCAATAAAAGTCCCCAAAATACCCAGGTTAGAATACCAGTTTCCAAATCCTCCCTCTCTGTCCCCCTCCCCGACGCCACACTCACACACACACAATAAAGAATTTTATGAGGCAGGTCAAAATGGACTCCAAGAAGTGTATGAGAGTGGGTTGAAGTGTCAGAAGGATCTGGGTTCCAGTTTTGATCTGCCCTTACTGTGACTCCCTTAACATTTTATTTAACATCTCTAAGCATCAATTTTCTCATTGGGAAAATGTGGATAATTACAATTTTGTTAAGGAAATTATCCCAAACTTTGAGTGAGGTGAAATGAACTATGGCATGAGCTTTCAAAATCTTATTGGAACAATTATGGCCTACCTAAGAGTTACTTAATTATCTAGAGAATGTACTTCTGTCTGACTTTTATTTTTTTTAATTTGATTAGAATTTAGATGCTCTGAACCTACATGTTAATTCAGAGATTCGATTTCTGTCCAGTAGAAAAGATAACCCCAAAGGTTGTGGTTTTGTTGCCCTGTAGGACATCAACCAGTGCTGAATATATCCCAGAACTCTTATTCCAACACATATTTCCTCAAAAGGCCTGTAAATACCAAGTTCTTCACAATGCTCTTGGAATCAGCTTGGTCTTCTTATGGCTCCCATCATTAATGATTGAATAAATTCTTGACATGTGTTCATTCTGTATTGGTATGAGATTCATATTTTTAGCCCTTTAAAACTTATACTTTGACAGTACCTATGTCATGAAGTTGTTACAAGAATTAAATAAAATAATGCATTTAAAGTAACTAATAAGGCCCTGACATACATTAAACAGTTAATGAATGATAGCTATTATTATTAGCTATTATTACAGGCAGTTTGAGCCACAGGAAATAAAAAATGTAGTATAGTCCAAACTTCACCCAGAGACACCCGTGCAGTTAAAACAAAAGAATAAAATAAGGAGACTATTCATTTAATATTGAGCTCCAGCTTGATTTCCCTTGAGACTTTGGACTCCTCCAGGCTCCAGCCCAGTGAATTGAGCTTTTGAATTAGTGGACATTTTCATGGAAGATGACAGATATTATACTTATTGGGATCTGAGCTGTACACAGAATAATTATTCTGTCACATAAAAAAAAGAAATACAATTTTCCCACCTCACATGGCCAACAATAGATAATACAATTAAAATTGGGATTAAAATGAAAAGTAGTATTTTTCTTCTACAACATACTTTGATACCCCCAATTGTTATTCTTCATTTTATTTCCTTTCATTTTAGTGGGCTATTACCTGGTTTTATTTCCCAAAAGTTTTTAATAGCTGTGTCCTTCCTATCTTCCTTTATCTGATTTCAATAACTGCTAAAAACAAGGACTTGCAAGATGGCGATGTGAGAGGTGAGACGGAGACCTCCTCCCAAAACCACAATTTGTACAAAAATATAACTAATTAATACAACTAACCTTAAAACAGCAAAAAGAAAGAAGGCTGAACCAGACTGCAAACAGACCTCATGAACAGAGTAGACCTCAGGAAACAGGGTAACATACGAAAGCTTTAATTGGGCGGGACCCAGGCCCTTCCCCCACCCCAGCTCACCAGTGGGAGAAGAAGAAATGGAGCGGGGGAAGGGGTGGAAGACTGGGACTGCTGAACACCTAGCCCTGGAGATCTGCTTTGTGAGCACAATCCTATAGTGTGTGGTGCTCTGGACGTTGGGGAGCTCAGACAGGCGGAGTGCTTGAGAAACTGACATTCCGGCCATTTGTGGAGGACGGGATCCACACCCAGCCACTCTGTGTCAGAGGAAAGGCAGGCAGTCTGGGAGGCTTCATAGCAGCCAGAGGGCTGCTGAAGGGGCGGAGTTTGCACGGAGCTTACTGTGCGGGATAAGGGAGAACTGGACAAGGTTGACTGGGTGCTCTCTGCCCAGCTGGTTGGGAACTCAGGGGAGCTTCAGGTGCTCCATCCCCCTGGCTGACTACTCAGCTCTGAGGCCCCCCACTGTGACACACAGCCTGCCAAACCTTCCTACTGGCCTACAGGCACCTGGTTGCAAACCGACAGTCACTGCGCAGGCGTCAGGCCAGCCAGAGGGAGACCCCACCTACAACAGCTAGAGACGCAAAGCACAGAGACTTACCCGTGTGTGCTTGGCCCACTGGCTCTGACACTGGAGACAGGCACCCCAGACAGGAATCAGGAAACAGATCTTTCCTACCCCCAGGCACCAGCTCCATTCCCCTATGAACCCCAACACCACTCTAGGGCTGAACAGCTACAGAGACTGGAGTTTCTGCGCACTAGTGGGCACCAAACAGAAATATTAAATGACAAAAGAACATGGTTCAGACCAAAACATCACAAACCCCAGAAAGAGGGGCAAAAGAAACCAAACTCACCAATCTTCCTGAAAGACAGTTCAAAATAAAAATTATAAACATGCTCATGGAGGTAAAGAAAAATATTCAAGAACTCAGGAATGAATTTAAGTTGGAGATTCAATCATTAAGAAATTCCATATCTGAAATGCAACATACAATGGAGGGATTTAAAAGAAGATTACATGTAGTAGAAGAGATGATAAATAGAATAGAAATTAGAGAAGAGGAATACAAAGAAGCTGAGGCACAGAAAAAAAAGGATCTCTAAGAATGACAGATTATTGAGAGAACTGTGTGACCAATCCAAATGCAACAATATTCGCATTATAGGGGTACCAGGAGAAGAAGAGAGAGAAAAAGGATTGAAAGTGTCATTGAGGAGGTAAATGCTGAAAACTTCCCCAATCTGGGGAAGGAGATCATCTCTCAAGCCATGGAGGTGCACAGACCTCCCAACACAAGGGACCAAAGGAAGACAACATCAAGACATATAATAATTAAAATAGCAAAGATCAAGGGTAAAGACAGACTTTTAAAAGGAGCTAGAGAGAAAAAAAACATCACATACAAAGGAAAACCCATCAGGCTATCATCAGACTTCCCAACAGAAACCTTACAGGCCAGAAGGCAGTGGCATGATATATTTAATGCAATGAAGCAGAAGGGCCTTGAAAAAGAATACTTTACCCCGCAAGGTTATCATTTAAATTTGAAGGACGGATTAAACAATTTTCAGATAAGCAAAAGCTGAGAAAATTTAACTCCCACAAACCACCTCTACAGTGCATTTTGGAGGGACTCCTATAGATGGAAGTATTCTGGAGACTAAACAGGTGTCACCCAAGGGATAGACAAAGAGTAAAGAATATGATTCATAACATACAAGGAATGGAGGAAGAAGGAAAAGGAGGAAAAAAAAAGAACCTTTCGGTCGTGTTTGTAATAGCATACTAAGTGAATTAAACTAGACTGTTAGACAGTAAGTGAATTACCCTTGAACAATTGGTAACGACGAATCTAAAGCCTGCAATGGCAATAAGTACATACCTATCGATAATCACCCTAAATGTAAATGGTCTGAATGCACCAATCAAAAGACATAGAGTTACTGAATGGATAAAAAAATAAGACCCATCTATATGCTGCCTACAAAAGACTCACATCAAACACAAAGACATACACAGACTGAAAGTAAAGGGATGGAAAAAGATATTTCATGCAACTAATAGTGAAAAAAAAGCAGGAGTTGCAGTACTTGTATCAGACAAAATAGACTTCAAAACAAAGAAAGTCACAAGAGAGAAAGAAGGACATTACATAATGATAAAAGGGTCAGTCCAACAAGAGGATATAACTATTACAAATATCTATGCACCCAACACAGGATCACCTACATACGTGAACCAAATACTAACGGAATTAAAGGGGGAAATAGAGTGCAATGCATTTATTTTAGGAAACTTCAACACACCACTCACTCCAAAGGACAGATCAATCAGACAGAAAATAAGTAAAGAGATAGAGGCACTGAACAACACATTAGAACAGATGACCTAATGGACATCTACGGACACTCCATCCAAAAGCAACAGGATACACATTCTTCTCAAGTGCACATGGAACATTTTCAAGAATTGATCATATATTAGGCCACAAAAAGAACCTCAGTAAATTCAAAAAGATTGAAATTGTACCAACCAGCTTCTCAGATCATAAAGGTATGAAACTAGAAATAAATTACACAAAGAAAATGAAAAAGCTCACAAACACATGGAGGCTTAATAACATGCTCCTAAATAATCAATGGATCAATGACCAAATAAAAATAGAGATCAAGCAATATATGGAGACAAATGACAACAATAATTCAACACCACAAAATCTGTGGGACGCAGCGAAGGCCATGCTAAGAGGGAAGTATATTGCAATACAGGTCTACCTCAGGAAAGAAGAACAATCCCAAATGAACAGTCTAAACTCACAATTAATGAAACAAGAAAAGGAAGAACAAATGAGGCCCAAAGTTAGTAGAAGGATGGACATAATAAAGATTAAAGCAGAAATAAATAAAGTTGAGAAGAATAAAACAATAGAAAGAATCAATGAAAGCAGGAGCTGGTTCTTTGAGAAAATAAGCAAAATAGATAAACCCCTAGCCAGACTTGTCAAGAAAAAAAGAGAGTCTACACACATAAACAGAATCAGAAATGAGAAAGGAAAAATGATTATGGACACCACAGAAATACAAAGAATTATGAGAGAATATTATGAAAAATTATATACTAACAAATTGGATAACCTAGAAGAAATGGATAACTTTGTAGAAAAATACAACCTTCCAAGGCTGACTCAGGAAGAAATAGAAAATCTGAATAGACCAATTACCAGAAAAGACATTGAATTGGTAATCAAAACACTACCTAAGAACAAAACGCCTGGACGAGATAGTTTCACTGCTGAATTTTATCAAACATTTAGACCTAATACCCATCCTCATTAAAGTTTCCAAAAAGTAGAAGAGGATGGAATACTCCCAAACTCATTCTATGAGGCCAACATCACTTTAATACCATAACCAGGCAAAGACACCACAAAAAAAGGAAATTACAGACCAATATCCCTGATGAACGTAGATGCAAAAATACTCTACAAAATCTTACCAAACCAAATTCAAAAATACATCAAAATGATCATCCATCATGATCAAGTGGGATTCATCCCAGGGATGCAAGGATGGTACAACATTCGAAAATCCATCAACATCATCCACTACATAAACAAAAAGAAGAACAAAACCACATGATTATCTCCATAGATGCTGACAAAGCATTTGACAAAATTCAACATCCATTCATGATAAAAACTCTCAACAAAATGGGTACAGAGGGCAAGTACCTCAACATAATAAAGGCCATACATGACAAACCGACAGCCAACATTATACTTAACAGTGAGAAGCTGAAAGCTTTTCCTTTAAGATTGGGAAGAAGACAAGGATGCGCCCTCTCCCCACTTTTATTCAACATAGTTCGGGAGGTCCTAGCCAGGGCAATCAGACAACACAAAGAAATAAAAGGCATTGGCAAGGAAGAACTCAAACTATCCCTGTTTGGAGATGACATGATACTGTACATAAAAAACCCTAAAGAATTCACTCCAAAACTACTAGATCTAATATCTGAATTCAGCAAAGTTGCGGGATACAAAATTAATACACAGAAATCTGTTGCATTTCTATACACTAACGATGAACTAGCAGAAACAGAAATCAGGAAAACAATTCCATTCATAATCTCATCCAAACAAATAAAATACCTAGGAATAAACCTAACCAAGGAAGTGAAAGACCTATACCCTGAAAATTACAAGACACTCCTAAGAGAAATTAAAGAGGACACTAATAAATGGAAATTCATCCCATGCTCTTGGCTAGGAAGAATAAATATCGTCAAAATGGCCATCCTGCCTAAAGCAATCTACAGATTCAATGCAATCCCTACCAAAATACTTACAGCATTCTTCAATGAACTAGAGCAAATAGTTCTAAAATTCATGTGGAACGAAAAAAGACCCCAAATAGCCAAACTCATACTGAGAAGGAAGAATAAAGCAGGGGGAATTACACTCCATGGCTTCAAGCTCTACTACAAAGCTACAGTAATCAAGACAATTTTGTACTGGGACAAGAACAGACCCATAGACCAGTGGAACAGAATGGAGAGGCCAGATATAAACCCAACCATATATGGTCAATTAATATACAATAAAGGAGCCATGGATATACAATGGGGAAATGACAGCCTCTTCAACAAGTGGTGTTGGCAAAACTGGACAGCTACATGTAAGAGAAAGAAACTGGATTACTGTCTAACCCCATACACAAAAGTAAACTCAAAATGGATCAAAGACCTGAATGTAAGTCATGAAACCATAAAACTCTTAGAAAAAAATATTGGCAAAAATCTCTCAGACATAAACATGAGCAATTTCTTCATGAACATATCTCCCTGGGTAAGGGAAACAAAAGCAAAAATGAACAAGTGGGACTATAACAAAATAAAAACCTTCTGTACAGCAAAGGATACCATCAGTAGAGCAAAAAGACATCCTACAGTATGGGGGAATATATTCATAAATGACATATCCAATAAGGGCTTGACATCCAAATTATATAAAGAACCCACGCACCTCAACAAACAAAAAGCAAATAAGCCAATTAAAAAATGGACAGAGGAGCTGAACAGACACTTCTCCAAAGAAGAAATTCAGTTGGCCAACAGACACATGAAAAGATGCTCCACATCACTAGTCATCAGAGAAATGCAAATTAAAACCACAATGACATATCACCTCACACCAGTTAGGATGGCCACCATCCAAAAGACAAACAACAACAAATGTCGGTGAGGATGTAGAGAAAGGGGAACCCTTCTACACTGCTGGTGGGAATGTAAATTAGTTCAACCATTGTGGAAAGCAGTATGGAGGTTCCTCAAAATACTCAAAATAGAAATACCATTTGACCCAGGAATTCCACTCCTAGGAATTGACCCAAAGAGTGCAGCATCCCAGTTTGAAAAAGACATATGCACACATATGTTTATCACAGCACTATTTACAGTAGCCAAGAAATGGAAGCAACCTAAGTAGTCCATTAGCAGATGAATGGATAAAGAAGATGTGGTACATATACACAATGGAATACTTACTATTCAGCCATAAGAAGAAAACAAATCCTTCCATTTGCAACAACATGGATGGAGCTAGAGGGTATTATGCTCAGTGAAATAAGCCTGGCAGAGAAAGACAAGTACCAAATTATTTCACTCATCTGTGGAGTATAAGAACAAAGAAAAAACTGAAGGAAGAAAACAGCAGCAGACTCACAGAACCCAAAAATGGACTAACAGTTACCAAAGGGAAAGGGACTGGGGAAGATGGATGGGAAAGGAGGGACAAGGGGGAAAAAGGGCTATTAAAATTAGCACACATAATGTAGCGGTTGTGGGGTTGGGGTGGGGGGATACGGGGAAGACAGTGTAACACAGAGAAGACAAGTAGTGATTCTATAATATCCTACTACACTGATGGACAGTGACTGCAATGAGGTATGTGGTGGGAACTTGATAATAGGGGGAGTCTAGTAACCACAATGTTGCTCAGGTAATTGTATATTAATAATAGCAAGAAAAAATGTTCATAGGAATAAAAACTATATTCACTACAAAAAAATAATAATAATAATGGTGTTTTCTCATGAAAAACTTGTTCCCGAAGAAACTATAGGACAATAAAGAGAAGCATGAGCAATTTCTTCAATGTCACTATGATTTTGGTTGCTATTTATGTTCAAGTAATTTTTTCAGAGTATAAATCCTCAAAAAAGAAAACTCAGTTTCTATTTTTGTTTTTTGCTTTTTGGATTTTTTTTTTTTGGTTTGTTTTTTAAAACATGACATAGATTTAAATCAGTTTTGACTCAGAGGAACCAAATGAATTGAATAATTGAATAAATGTTCAAACAATACTTTAGAAGTAGTTCATAACCTTTCCATACTGGTGTCTCGAGAAGAATGAAAAAGCATCAATAGAATGAAACACACATACTGAGGCCCAAAATGTCCACATACAAGGGAACCAAACGGAACTGGGATTTACTCTGCATTGTACACAGACCCACAGAGGCTGGATCACCAGATACTTTTTAAATACCTTCAGACATTGAAACACAATGCAGGAATCAATGAACCAAAGTCTGAGTTGAATTTAAAATAAAGGGAAGGAGACAAATAACACATGTAGTACTGAAATATTTTTCTATTTGCAGAGCTTATTTATGTGTCTAGACAAGTTCAGACACATATATATGTATCTTCAGATACATACATGTACTTGTGTACATATGTATGTGTAAATATGTATTTTATATATATTCGCACAAACACATTTCCTAGCCTTTGAAATGAGAGAACACCACTGAGCAAATGGAGAAATCAGTTGCAGTAGCCCTCATTTAAGATTACTCTAGTCTCTTCCTAGTCAAAGTGGAATCCCTGGGCTGGCAGCATCAGCTAGGAGCTTGTTAGAAATGCAGACTCTCAGGCTCTACCCCAGATCTCCTGCATCAGAACACAGATTTTAACCGGATTGCCCAGTGATTTGTATGCCCAAATTAAGTCTGAGAAGCGCTATCCTAGATCCATGCTATCCATAATCAAAGCTATCAGCCACACGTCTATTCAGCAATTGAAATTTGACTAGTGAGACAGAGATGCTGCATTTTTCATTTTAATTAATTAAAAATTTAAAACTAATACCCAATTCAGTAATTGGAATACTTTTAAATATGTCTGGAACAACTCAGGTATATGAATCAAAATATAAATGAGGTATTTCTGTTGAAAATTTAGCATCCAAATTGAGAAGTGCTCAAGTGTGGAAAATACACACCAGATTTCAAAGACTTAGTATGAAAAAAATTTATGTAAAATGTGTCAATAATTTTTAATAGTGATTATAGGTTAAAGTGATAAAATTTCAGGTATGTTCTTAAAATTCATGTGCTTCTCATTTACTTTTAAAATGTGACTACTAGGAAATTATGGCCCACTCCTGGCCAGTGCTGCTTTAGATCAATGGTTCTCACACTACAAAATTACTGGTGCCTGGATCCCAATCCTAGAGATTCTGACCAAATTGGTCTGAGTTAGGCCTAGACGTTAGGAGTTTTAAACTCTCCCCAGGGATTCCACTGAGATGCCAAGATTGAGAACCACTGCCCCAGGTTAACACAGATTCATTAATCCCCCTGATCATGGCCTCAGAGAGACCTTCTAGCTTTTGGGAGTCCCCATGATTCCTCAACTAAAATGTGTTACTGGGAAAGTAGTGCCTATTTCTCACCTGAAGAATGAAAAAGTGTCCCGACTGATGGTATATGGGCTGGAGGCTGGGTGATATTATTCTACCTCAACTTCAGACAGAATCAAACATACCCAAACAGATGAAAATCAATCTTTTCTCAGTATTTCCAGAAACTGGTCAGCAGTTCTTTCAGCAGTTCATTCCCATATCTGGTACAGTGGCTCTCTGATTTCTGTATGCTTAGAATAATCTTTTGGAGGGTTTGTTTCAAAGCAGACTGCCGGACTCTAGCGATTCACAGTGGCTCTGGAGTAGGGTGGCTGACCACCCTGGTTTGGCCTCGGACAGTCCTGGTTTGGTTTTTGGCACAGAAAGTCCACATCCTCAGAACTGGTCCATCCTGGCCAAAGCAGGACAAGTGGTCATCCTGACCCCAAGGAAGCGCATGGTTAACAAGCAGCCCAGGTGACCCTCATGGACTCCAGGTGAACACAGTTTGAGAACCACTCCTAGAAACACAGGGTCTTGAATACTTTTTCATGATGTTCTTTCTGGATTAACCAACAGCCCTAAGAACACAGCTACTGAAATTACAAAAATAATCAATTCAGCAAATAACTGATTGGGGAAATTGTTCTAATCTAATCAAACCTATCAGTAAATCATGTAAAACTGTATGCAAGAACAACTACAAAAAGGATCACCCTGGTAGCCTTGAAGGGAATTTTCATTATCACGAATCCAGTAGATAGGGGCCAGGGAGGCAAAGTAAGTGTGTGGTATGAAGTCATATCAGTCTTGAAGTTTGAATCACTGCTTCTGGCATTTGTTAGCTGTGCAACTTTGGGGAAGTTCCTTAACCTCTCTGTGCATCAGTGTTTTCATCTGTAATGATGTCATGAATAATTCATACCAACAACAAAGGTTAGTCATGAGAATAAGAAATGATGCATGGCATCAGACAAATCCCAGTTGAGAGACATTCTAGAACATACCTGACCAGTACTCCTCAAAACCATGAAGGTCATCGAAAATAAGGAAAGTCTGAGAAACTGTCACAGTCAAAAGGAGACATAATGATCAACTGCAGTGTGGCATCCTGGAAGGAATCCTGGAACAGAAAAAGGATATTAGATAAGATAAAAAAAGAAACAAGCCCAAAATGGAATCATTTGCCCCAAATAACAGCAAATCAAAACTTAATCAGTTTCAACCTGTTCCAGGAATGTGACCTTTTTCCAACAATCAGGAATCTTCTTGTCAGCACCGATGAGGTAATCTGCTACGTGGGCCCTCTCTAGCCCCCCACCAAAAGAAGATGAGGTAATCTGCAGGATAAGACCCTTGCTCTTCCTCCTAAGGGAGGGTGACCTGGCCAGAAACAAACCCTTCTTTCCTTTTGCTAATAACCTCCTGCCCTGCCCTCCTGCCTAGAAAAACCTTCCATTTGGTACAGCTCCGTGGAGCCTCTCTCTACCTGCTGGAAGGAATGCTGCCCAGCTGTCTTGGTGTCTTGCCAATGGGTTTCAGCCCCGGAAAAGTTCACTATGGATTCAGTGTGACCAAAGAAAATGACAGTAAAACGTTCTTGGGGAACTCTCGGCTGCTGGGTCTTTATTTTCTTTACAACCACTGGGCGTGCTTTCAGTAGAGGAGGGGTCAGTGCCTCCAGCACCACCCCTTCATCCTTCCCCAGCTCCTCCATTTCCGAGCTGATGGCACCTTTCTCTCCCCTCCGCCGAGTGCCTCCTCTGCTACAACCCTTACCTTTTCTGCAGTGCCTGGCAGCAATGCTAGCTCAGTCTTCAGAAGCTCTCTTACCTTCACCTCAATGCTTCGCAGCTGGTGTTCTCATGCCACCTCCGCCTGTGCTTCCCTCAGGAGTTTGTCTTTTTCCTTGATGGCCTTTTCCTCCTTCAAAGCACCTGGCAGCGCTGCCGTCTCGTTCGGTAAGGAATCTTTTACCTCTTGAATGGCACCTCACTGCCAGTGTTCTCGTGCTGCCTCTCGCATCAACGCCATTTCCTTCTTCAGGGAATCCACAGCAGTTTGCAGCTAGCATTCTTGGGCCACCATTTCCTGGGTCTTTTTCAGGAGCGTGTCTTTCTCTTCTGTGGACTTTTTTAATACTGTGAGAATCAGCCAACGCACAGTTCCTGCTGCCTCACAGGCACTCTGCTTCTCAAAAGACCTACTTACTATACCAAGGGCCACCCCTACTGCCTCAGGTATCACCTCCACCTGACTCCAGTCCTGAGGTGGGGCCCAGCCCTCTAGGAGGCAAGCCACCTCAGACTGCATACCCATTGGGAGACAATCCACTGTCTCCCCATTCACAGGGGCAGCCCGCTGAAGCACCCCTCCCATAAGGGCAGCTTGTCTCTTTCCTTGGTCAACAATGAACCCTGCTGACTTCCCCAATTGTCTTGCCAATGGGTTTCAGCCTCCGGCAACTTTGCTATGGATTCAGTGTGACCAAAGAAATGACAGTAGAACGTTTCTTTGGGGTGAAAGGGTTTGTTACCCGGCTTGTTCTCTCGGAGGCAGAGATGCTAGTGCTCTACCTACCGCCAGGAGAACAAGCTGGGTAATAAACCCTTTCACCCCAAAGAAACGTTCTACTGTCATTTCTTTGGTCACACTGAATCCATAGCAAACTCGCCGGGGGCTGAAACCCACTGGCAAAACACCAACACATGAATCACTTAATAAAGCCAATTTGATCTTCATTCACTTGGTTGAATTTTGTTTTTTAACAGGTAAAAGCTAATGAAATCCAAATAAAGAATGGATAAAGAAAGAATATTAACATATCTGAATTGGTTTATTGCTTGGGACAAATGTACCCTAGTAATATAAGATGTTAATAATAGGACAAACTAAGTGTGGTGTATGGGAACTTCCTGTATCTTTGCAACTTTTCTGCAAATCTAAAACTATTCCAAAATTAAAAGTTTATTACAAAAATATGCTTAGCATAGTAGGGCCCCAGCCAGAAGTATACAGTTAACAAACAGTTGTTACTACTATTATGAACTTTATATTAGGCATAATACCAACAAGAAGAACATCATCTTGATTCAACATTTTCTGGAGAAACGGAAAGCTGTGGAGATGAGGGTTGATGGAAGAGAAGAGGAAAGGGAAGATGAACAGGACATGAAGACTGCTTATTTTGTCTACAGCTAGCCCCACCCTCTAACTTCTGACACATGAGCCTGTTGGTTTTCATCCTGCTGTTAATTCAGAGTCTGTAATTATTTTATTTATTCAACTGTTCTCTGTTCTGAGCCTGACCTTCCCTGCCCCTCTGCCCTCTCTCTCTCTCACACACACACACACATGCACACAGGTGTGCCTGAACGCATGCCCTACTAGAATATCGTCTTGAAGGCAGAGGTGTTGTCTGTCTTTGTCACTTCTGTATCTACTGTACCCAGCACAGCACCTGACTTGGAGGAGAGACTTTATCTGTATTTACTGAATGAAGGACATGACGCCACTGACCATCAAAGAGTGGAGAGTAAGCACTCTGTTTGGACTGGAACTAGAATCCTTTTCATTCATGTTTCCTCCTCTAGCCTCCTTGTAGCCCCCTTACTTCTCAAAGAATAAAAGCACACAAGCAGAGACAAACACCACTCCATGGACCCAGTAGCCTTGCTTAGAGGGAAAAAAAACCTCAACTTTTGGGTCCAGATTTGATGCCCCAGGTGGTGGTTTACATTTGTAAATATTGGTAATAGAGCTTAAAGAGAAATGCCTCAATAATCATTTGCACTATATTGTACCTTGTGTTTTCAATTTAATTTAAGCCTTACAAAAATTTTGTTGGATAAGTAGGGCAGATGTTTTTACCTTGATCTGAGAGATATAAAAATTTTTTTAGCGAAGGGAAGAAAGAAATTTAAGTTGGCCACAGCATTCATACAGTTAATTCATGGATTGCTGTATCAGTCTAGGGGGGCCGTCATAACAGAACGCCACAGCTTGAGCAGCTTAAACTATGGACATTTCTTCTCTCACAGTCCTGGAGGCAGGGACCTCCCAGACCTTGGTGCCATCAGGATTGAGTTCTGGCAAAAGCTCTCTTCCCAGCTTGAAAACGGCCATGCTATTGTGTCCTCACAGGGCAGAGAGAGAAAGCTGTGATGTCTCCTCCTCTTCTTATAAGGACACCAGTCTTACAGGATTAGCACCACACTCTTAGGACCTCATTTAACTCTAAGTGCCTCTTTAAAGTCCCTCTCTCCAAATGCAGTCACATCTGAGGTTAGGGCTTCAACAGATGACTGGGGGAAGCACAATTCAGGACAGAAAGGATGTACTCCCTCGGAGGGGTGGTGCAGGGGCAGGAGGGTATCAGGGTGAGCAGGCAGGAGCTAAGAAGTAGTTACCACAGGGGGCAGCAGATGATGGCCTGCAGACAATTCCAAGGCCACCTTTATTTTGTAGATAAACTTATTGGCCATCAATACATATACATAAACCATTGGCCACCATCTACATATTGCCAATTGCTACAACAGCAGAGGGCAACAGAGGCTATGGTTCACAAAGCCCAAAATATCTACTTTCCAGCCCTTTACAGAGAAAGTGTGCTGAGTCCAGGTTAGGCCAGAATATGATTGCTCATTTCATCCAGAAGACAGCTCCAGAGGCTGGTATTCTTTCCACTTCACCGATGAGGCAGTGGAGGCTCTGCGAGCCCAAGTGACTTCTACAGTCAGAGCCAATACTCTTGGGGAAGAACTGCAACAGTGGAAGGCCACGCTTCCCAGGCTACCCCACTGCAGGGCTCTGGGCTGCCCTCCTGGACCTCAGAATTGCAATCAGAATCGCCTTTGGATGTGGCTGCCAGGCCTGTAGGCTGGGCAGGTCGTTCATCAGCACACTGGCTTCTGACAACCCTCGCAGCTTTGCAGACTGTTGTCACTAGGGCGGAATGTCCCACTATCTCCATTCATACTTCATTAGTGTTTGCCTATAGCTATTTAGGCCTTCAGTTCCTTGAAATTTTATCTTGTTTCAGTCTATGTTTTGTTCCAGGATGTGTGTTTTGTATGATTAGAATTTACATAGAAAGCAGATCACTTGCATTAAAGGAGCCTCGCAAATAATTATGTAGACTGTAAGGGGTCTCCAGGGATAATTTTGGACCCTTAGTCCCAAATCAATTGATAGTTGTCTTCATTATTAGACAGTACGTTCCCTTTGTTTTTCAGCATCTGATATTGAACTCATGGTGCTTTCCTTATTGTATTGATTATGATTCGGGTTCCTTTTCATGGACACATTTGTCAATTGAAAACAATTTTTAGATCCTCTTTGAATTAGTAAAGACATTCCCCAAATGATTTACAAGAATCCAGAGCCTTTTCATTAGGCCTATGGTAGAATTTAAGGAAGCAAAAGAGCAATTGGGATTAATTTTACTATTGGCTAATGGATCTCTTACCATTACTTGGCTTCTAGGTCTTCCTGTCCAAACAGACACACAATTTGCATGTGAAAGGATGTTAAGTCCGGGGAGAGGAAATCCCGGGGCAAAATACCTCTAAACACCGAAATCAGTCAAGGGGAGAAATAAAATTTTAAATCCGCTTATTGCTCACAAACTGCAGTCCCGGGCCTCTCTCTTTCCTGCTCTAGCAGAAGCAAAACCGGCCCTCCCCTCACCTCTCGGATACAGATAAGCCCTCCTTGCACAGGTAATTACCCATTGATTTGGAGATCAACTTCTCTCCACCCCTGAGGAATGATGCAAATGCACTAAAGCCATACGTCTTTCCACCTCTGAATGCCTATCGATATGCAGATGTACTAAAGCCAGGGGAGATATTCCGGAAATGTTACAATTTTACCTACAAAGGAAAAGAGGGGTGGCAAACTTGGCAGTCCAGGCAAGTTTATTGCTATATCTGAGAGTGACCCCTCTGTTCTGGCCAGCAGAACAAAGGAAAAAAAGGGTCTCTAACAGGCCAAGAGGCTTTCTATGGCCAGGTTTTTTGGCGGGCTTTTCGAGGGGATGGGTCAGGGAATAGGTGGGCTTGTGGCTTGCTGAAATGTCCTCTGGAGAATGCTTGTAGCCCAAGTAAGATGAAACCTAGGTCTCTCTGAGATAGTGGGTGGGCTTATTCAAAAAGGTGGTACTCCTACTCGGATTCTATCAGCGTGTACATTCATGCTGCTTCACTCTGCCCAGCATCAGTTCCTCTGAGGAACATGCTGTCTCCCATTTCATGTGGTCCTTGGTGGGCTGTCCATTACAACACTCCAGACCCCTGCAAATCATATTGTCCCACTCTGCCTCTGAACACAGTAATCAATCCAAGGGAAAAATGTGACCTGACAGGAGCTAATTCCCCAGAATGCTAAAGAAGCTGGGAGAGAGGCCATCACACAGAGGGACACTGGGCTGAGAGAGGGAGGCAGCCCTCCTGAGGCCTCATCCACCCCTGGACTTCCTAGGGATGTGAACCAATGAATTCCTTTTTCTGCTTAATTAGTTCAAATTGGGCTTCTCACTCAAAACCCAAATGTCCTCATTAATATAAGACACTCCCAGATGTTCTGAGTGTCCTCAGAAACATGTATCAGCAACTTCCAGAAGGCACAGGGCACTGAGCATTGGGATCTATGGGTCTTCATCCTCGCTGTAATCTTACAACTCCCAGCCTGTCCCTCTGCCAGGTTGGAGGACTCTAGAAATGGAGAGCATATGGGACATGGGCTGCAACATATTTCTTGGATACATTTAAGTTCTCTCTTATGTAAAAAAAATACATGCAGAACTGCTTTCTTAAGTTCCACATCTCCCTGTCCTTTGGCCCCTCTTGGAGTGGAAGCAGGACAAAATCCTTGTACTGGTGACGGTATCGTTGGTGTGGGTAAAATTGCAGTATTTCCAGAATCTCTCACCTGGCCTTAGTGTATATCAATAGATGTTTCCAAGGCGTGGAGTGAAGTGGTCAATCTCCATATCAATAGGTGATTATGAGGGGGAGCAAGAACATATCTGGACTGGAGAGGTTGGGTGGGTCCCTTTTTGCAGCCAGGTTGTGAGAGACAGGTGAGCAGAAGTGGACAACTGCTTGTAAGCAATAAATGGGTTTCTCTCACTTTATTTCTCCCTTTGACCAATTTTGGTTTCAAACGTAATTTGCCCCAGGCTGGGAAAATATTTCTTCCCTGGAGTTACACTTGGAAAGGAAGAGAAGATCATGTAGGATTGGTGGCCAGATCCCCCCATATTGATAATGCTTGACGGAGTGGGCTGGCCAAATTCTGGTGCCAGGGTTGGACCCCAAACCTACCAGGGGTCCCAAGCACTGCAGAGGTCATCAGGAAGGAGAGACAAAGCCCACAGCGCACCACCAAGAGGCTGCAACACTAGCACTGCAGTGAAGACACACTTTTTTCCTCTGTTTTCCAAGGAGCCTTCCTAAACACGTCTAAACTCTGCCTCACTAGATTGTTTAACTGTCACCGGAAGTGTTGGTAATGATTCAGAGTTTCCTAAGGTAAATTTTACAACCTCCCTCCTCCCCCAAGGAAGTTCCTGATTTTCCTGACCCATGCACACCAGCTAAAGCGCTGCGGATCCACTTGGATCAGTGGTTGTGAGATGCCTTAGCGCCAATTACACTGTGCACCTATATGTGTCTGCAGGTAAGGAGAAACAAGTACCCTTCTTTGTTGTCTCATTTCTTTGCTGTTTAACTTAGTTTCCTCTGTTTCAGACTGATGGCAACTGGAGTCAATTCTTCAGACACATGAGGAAGGAAGGCTTTTTGTGTTAAAGACAGTCCGCCAAGGTGCTAATTCCACTTTGGTAGGTTTTCCCCAGGACTGTGTTTCTCATCCAGGAATTTCCCTGAGCTTGGTGGTTTGCACGTCCAAGTTCCAGCTTTGAATAAATAAACCAGCTAAAGTGCTTGGCAGCCTCAGGGATTAGCAGGGCAGTTTCTGAACTTCCACTGCCCCCCCAGTGGCAATTTCTTAAATCTGTTAGTTAGGGATTTTCTTACTCTTGAAAAATTTAGGTTATGAGTCTTCCCTCCAAAGCTGTCTTAAAAATTCTTAATATTTTTTATAATTTTTATTAAAAATATAAATATTTTATAATGTATAATGAAATTTTATATATTTTTTATAATTTTTAATTTAAAAAATGCTAAATATTTTTTTTAATCCTCACACTGAAAATGATTAAATGTTTGTGTAGGCATCTTAGTAATGTCGAGTTAATAGCTGCTGGGTCACAGGAGCATAGCTTCATGCAATTGACAAGAATCATGCAACTGTCAGATGTCACCAGTCGGAAGCCCCTTGCAAAAAATTCCTACCAATCATAGCTGCAAAGTCCAATACTAATGTAATTACCCCAAATAAGTGTTTTTTTTTTAATTTAGAGGGTCTGGATCTGGTTTTCCATTTTTCTGGTCTAATTAAATCACTGTTGTTAACTATAATTTTTTAACTCATGCTATCCCCTTGTCAAACTTTCCACCATTTTGTAACATTGTCCAAGAAGGTGAGAAAACATTTAAAGCCAAAAAATGAAGGTTTATAAACCATTATGTATAACTTTGCAAAACCCAGTATCAGAACAGACCCACACAAAGTAAGCTGACACATCACTGTCAGGCTATCAAAACTTTCAGCAGATTACACAAAAAGTGACAGAATCAAATGAATAAAATTTTAGTGATTTTAAATTTCAACCAGATGAAACTCAGAAATAGGTGATAGAGTTGCCCTAAGTCATCAGATACAGATCATCTGATGACAGTAAAGTCTCAAAGGTCAGTAGGAACCGGGGCACAGCATTTAATTCATCCCCCTCCCCCACCCACCTGTCATCCCATCCCCTCATCCATTTGCCCACTCACCCTCAGTCCATCCTCCCACCATCCATTAGACAGGCTTGGAAAGGTGTCCTATGGAAAACAAAGAGGAAAAAGCACATGTTCACTACAGCACATTTTGCACTTGTGCTTAGTAGTGTGTTGTGGGCTTTATTTCTCCTTCCTGTAATAAGGAAGGTGTACTACACTCCCATCCATCCATGTGTACATTAGGCCCATGCCGGACACTTTGAGAGGTACCAAGGAGAAGAGAAGGATGAAGGTGTAGTACCTGCCTTCATGGTGCTCAAAGCAAAAGAGACTTTTTAGATTTTTCAGTCTGGGCACTCTTCTGAGGCTCCACTCTCAGAGACTAAGTGGAAATAAGGAGAGCCAAATCATTAAATCCAGAAAGACTCTCAGCAGGTGGCATCAAGATGGCCTAGAGACCTAGTTGGCCTTGGCTGCATAAAGATGAGAACTCATCCAGCCACAGCCACTGAATGTTTTCTCTGAAAAACAAATTGTGGGATAAGTGGGATCCCAAAAATACAAACTATTTTGAGGGAGAGAGAATGTATACATATGAAACAGCCAAGAAAAACTTTTATAGCATAATCTCACAAATTCACATTAAATTCAATCAATGTTTTTTAGAGCCTAGTATAAGCATTTCACCTCATTTTCTAGAAAAGAAAGAAGTAGAATTTAGGAAAGCACATCCAGTCTGAAGAGGCTTGTCTTCAACTCAAACAAGGGAAGGGTTTTGCCTCCCTACCCACAAGGGATTTAGTACTTCAGCTCTTTTTTCAAATCACAGTAAATTCCTTTGGTTCACTGCCTGCTAGGCCCCACCCCCGTGCCCCTTTTAAACTAGAGGCCAGGCTTGTGTCCTTTAAATAACACTAACCCTGTGCTAACCTCCTACACACCAAGCATCCCTGAAACTCCTAAATCCTGAGTGGGAGTGTGTGTCCTTCCGCTTCTTTTCCTCAGATCTTGTCTTCTTCCTGGCCAGAACATTCTCCTCCTCTGGCCACCCCTCTCCCCTTGGCTCTGGAGGATAAACTGCATCAAATCTCCTTTGTTCCAGAACCCTAAATCCTAGTGGTCTGAAGGCCTCATTATTAGTACCAAAGCACGTCTTTTCTTTCATTTTTTGTGTGCATCTAGCATAGTATCTTGCATATAGTAGGTGCTCGATAATATGTTAAAAGCAAAAGATAGAATAGTGGAGAAACAAGGACGGAAGAAAGGACAGAAGAATGGGAGGGGGCAAGGGAGAAGAGAGAGCAATGAAGAAAGGTGGAGAAAAGAATTATTTTCCAAGGACCTGGTATTGTCTCTAACAAATACCACCCAGTAATCAAAAACTCACTTGTCCTCTTGAGCATGCTGCCCAGGTTTGTTTTTAGTGGCATTACTTTTATTAAATATAATCTATTAGCATTAATGTTTAAAGTGATGGTTTTCACAGTGTTTTCTTGTGGTACTCTGGGGGCCAGACTGTGCTGTTGCCTGTTAAAATAATCGCCCTCCACTCCCACACACAATTTTTGGGAAATATTTAAAGTAACAGATAGGATGTTCTTAATTTTAACCCTTTTTCCACCCCACAATTCTCATACATATTGTCAAATTCTCCTAGGGAACAAAGCATATGAACACACGACAAATTCAAAGGAGGCTCCCAGAAGTGGAAATTCTTTTAAATATGTAACTATTAGCATTATATATCAGTTGGTTCTATTTCACCTGATACAATAAAATACATATCATACATATCTCATGATATTTCACAAGGAGTACTGGCACATTTTCATTTTAGCAGCCACTTCTCAGTGTTAACATTTCCAGCATCAAAACAGACTCACCGGAGGATAAGTATATTTGGACAGGTCGGTGCACACAGACCTCTCTCACTTCAGGTGGCTTGGTGCTCAGAGCTACAACACTGCAAAAACACAATGAAAGAGAGGATGAGGCCACTATGAGCAATTATAAGGGAATTAAAAAAAATAAATCAAGTATACTATTATCACTGATAATTATTACTAGAATTATAACTTAAAGTTAAGGGATAATTATATTATTACTATAAATAGTAAAATAGCCAGGCTCATCTCTTCTATTCACTAAATATATTATAAAGCTGAATAAATTTGGAGTAACTGAAAACTCCAGACAAATGCTCTTGCTTCCACATGAGAAAAGGGAGATAAGCAACTTTCTTTCACTAGGAGGTACTTTAAAGCAGTGCTTCTTGAATTATCTGTAGTGAAGAACTAGTTTTTTTAGTTTCACAGATGAATATTTTTATTAAAAAAACGAAACATGAAATGAAAAAACAAACATAAAATCAAAGCCAAATTTCTTTATTACTAGACTCATCAGATATAAAATCACTCTTTTAAACTGCTACACATGTTTCCAAATGCTTACTCTTATCTCCGTACTTTTTTCTATGGACAACATATGGGGTTCTCTGAAGCCTTGCCCCCCAAAGTGTGGTCCTAGGACCAGCAGCATTAGCATCACTTGAGTGCTTGTGACACAGAAATGCAGATTCTCATGCCCCATCCAGACTTACCGAGTCAGAATCTGCATTTTAACAGGATATCTGAGGGATTGGTAGGTACATTAAAGTGTGAGAAGCACTGCCCTAAACTATAAAATCAAAAGCAACTGTACAGACACAAACATACATATATAACTTTAAGACCACAGAATGTTTTATTATCAACTCACCACATTTTGTACAATATTCATTAAAAAAAATTCACCCTTAAGCAAAATGTAAGCCTTTGTCAGCTAGGCCTGGCCTCTCTACCACCTGGAGCGCAAGATCTGATTCATGTGCATCTCCAGGTGCATGGAAGATCAAGTTCCCCTGAGTAATATGGTACCCCTCCAGGACTCATGTTCCCATGGTCAACTCTGCCTCTGGACATCTCTTCCTGCCTGTGCTGATTCAGTTCACATTGACCTAGATGGGAAACTGCCCCTTTACCATCTTCTATAGAAGTCCATTCACCAAAGCATTTGTTGATTTTGTTAAAAATCATAATAGAACAGAGATAGATGCGTACTTCATGAACATGATTTAAAAAACTGTACCTATGCCAATTTAAAAGTTAACACACTGCTTAATGGATAAATAACACTAGACACATTCCCACAAAAATTAGGAATGTTCACTACTACTTCCATTATTCAATATTTTGCAGTAAAGTCCTAACCCATGCAATTTGCAGGAAAAAGAAATTATAACCACTAGACTTACAAATGAGGAAGTAAAACTATTATTAGTTGAGATTATATGATAGAATCCCTGGAAAATCTGAGATAAACAAAAAAATAAGACTAAAGACAATAAAAGAATTCAAAGCATTTGCATAACATAAGATGAATGTAGTTAATCATTCTCATAAATATACAAACAATAAATTTGGATATATGAGGAAAGAAAAGATTTCCCTTAAATGACAAGTTTAAATACCAGGGAATAAACTCAACAAGAAATATTTAGGATCTGAAGAGATGCTTTAAAATGGTATTGGGGGACACAAAAGAAGATTTGAACATTTGAGAGGGCACTGCACATTCCTGTATAGAATGATTCATTTTTCTAGAGTTACCTTCCTAAGTTAATATATAGATTTTACATAATCTGGATAAAATTACCATCCAGATTTTTTTTAAGGTTGACCAGCTGATGTAAAATTTCATTCAGAAATATAAGCAAGCAAAAGTATCAGGAAAATTTCTGAAAATGAAAGTAATGAAAGAGGACCGATGTGCCAGATGATCTCAATACTAAACTAACGTGGTATTGGCGTGTCCATGGATACAACAGTAACTCAGAGTAAAAGTCCAAAAATAGATCTAAGTACATATGAGTATTTAATGTCTTACTAATGAGGAGACAGCTCAAATCTATGTATGTGTGTCAGGGTGTCTGAGGGGGTGGTTTACTGCATAAATAGTCCTGATATAATTGAGTAAAAAAAATAGAGGATTGGAGCTGTACTTTATTCCTTACACTAAGATACATTTCAAATAGATCAATAGTTCAAAGTAAAAAGTGAAAAATTTTTATAATTTGAAAAAGCTTGGAAGAATCATTTAGGACCTAAAAGAAAGTACTCCTAATTATGCCACAACACCCAGAAACCATTAAAGAAAAGACTGTAAAATTAAGTAATGAAAATTACTCAAAGCAAAACTCACCACAAGCAAAAACAAAAGAAAAATGACAAACAGAAAATATTTCTGACTCATTGTTATGGACTGAATTGTGTCCCCCTTGAAATTCATTTGTTGAAGCCCTCACTCCAAAGATGGCTATATTTGGGGAGAGGTGTTTAGAGAGGTAAAGCTAAATGAAATCATACAGAAATAGACAAATGTCATATAAGTTCATTTACATGTAGAATGTAAAAAAACAACCAAACCAAACCAAACTCAGAGATACAGAGAATATGTTGGCGGGTTTCAGAGAGGAAGGGAGTTGAGAGGTTGGCGACAAGGGTGAAGGGGGTCAGTTGTATGATTATGGATGGTAACCAGACTTATTCTGTTGATCACTTTGTAATGCATGCCAATATCGAACTACTGTGGGGTATACCTGAAACTAATCTAATGTTATATACCAATTTTACCTCAATATAAACAAATAAATACACATAAATGAGGTTATAAGGGTAGGGGCCAAATCTTTATTTTTTATTCAAGTATAGATGATGTACAATATATTAGCTTCAAGCATACAACATAGTGATTCAACAGTTATATACATTTTTTAATTTTTATTTTATTAAGGTATCATTGATATACAATCTTATGAAGGTTTCACATGAGCAACATTGTGGTTACAACATTCATCCATATTAACAAGTCCCCCACCCCACCCCACTGCAGTTACTGTCCATCAGCATAAGATGCTATAGTCACTATTTGTCTTCTCCATGCTATGCTGCCTTCCCCGTGACACACCTACATTATGTGTGCTAATTCAGTTATATACATTATTAAATCCTCACCCCTAGTGCAGTTACTGTCAACATAGAAAAATGTTATAGAACAATTGACTGTATTCACTATACTCTACTTTCATCCCCATGACTAATTTATATTATGATTGAGATTTTGTGCCTATTTATCCTCTTCACCTATTTCTCCCACCAACTCCAACCACCCCCCAACATGGTAACTATCAGTCACTTCTCAGTGTCTATGAGTCAAATGCTATTTTATTCATTCTGTTTTGTATCATTTTTAGGTTCCACAAATAAGTGAAATCATATGGTATTTGTCTTTCTCCACCTGGCTTATTTCAATTAGCGTAATACCATCTAGGTCCATCCATGATGTCACAAATAGAAGGATTTATTTCTTTTTTATGGCTAAATAATATTCCATTGTATACATGTACCACTTCTTCTTTATCTGTTCATCTATTGATGGACACTTTGGTTGCTTCCATACCTTGCCTATTGTAAATAATATGGCAATAAATATATGGGTGCATATATCTTTTTAAATTATGGACTTTTTTTTCCTTTGGGCAAATGCCTAGAAGTAGAATTACTGGGTCATATGGTATTTCTAGTTTTTTGAAGAACCTCCATACTGCTTTCCAGTTGGCTGCACCAATTTACATTCAGGTAGGGCCCTAATCTGATAGGACTGGTGTCCTTATAGGAAGAGACACTAAAAAGCTCCCTTTCTGCATGTGCAGAGAAGAGGCCAAGTGAGGACCCAGCAAAAAAGTGGCTGTCTGAAGGTCAGGAAGAGAAACCTCACTAGAAAGCAACCCTGATGGCACCTGATCTTCAGTTGACTTCTAGCCTCCAGAACTCAGAGAAAATAGATTTCTGTTATTTAAGCCACCCAGTCTACATTGTTCTGTTATGGTGGCCCAAGCAGATTAATACAGTCATACTATAGAAAAAAGAGTCAATTACTTCACTATGTAAATAGATCTTACAAAATCAATAACAAAAAGAGCAATACACTGTGTTGATGAAGGTGGGAAGAAACAGGTTCTCTCACATATTTCTAGAGGTAAGTGCCAATTGGTACAACCACCTATTGAGGGTAATTTGCAGATGTCCATCAAAGATTAAAGGAAATTCCTGTGACCCAGTCATTTTGATTCTCAGTGTTTATTCCACAGATAGGCTCACACATATGAGAAATGATTTAACTACAATATTACTCATGGTAGTATTGTTTGTAATTGGAAAGTATTGGAAACAATCTAAATTTAGCTCATTAATGAGACCAGTTATATAAAGTATATTATTGATACAACTGGAATAGTGTACAACTGTTATCTAAAAATAAAAAGGAACCCTTTATGTACTGACAAAGAAAACCTCAAAGATATTTTTGGTGAACAAACACAAGGGTGAAAACACGATGTGAAGTATGCTACCATTAGTGTAAAAAAAAAGGAGGCAGAGAGAGAATAGCTATTCTATAGCATCTAACAGTGTCTGCTACACTGGAATAGCCCTTAAGAAGCCTTTAAAAGTCAATTATATCTTAAAAAAAAAACAACTTCCACCACAAAAATAGTGGAAAAGACAGGGAATTATGGGAGAAACAGAGTATTTTGGGCAAGAACAGAGAATTATGAGACAGCAATTGTGGGAAAGAATAAAGAACTGTGGAAGACACGGAATTCTGGAAAAGGAGATGGGGACTTGTGGGAGAGGCAGGAAATTGTGAGAAAAACAGAATTGTAGAAGAGAAGGAATCCTGGGAGAAACTGGGGAATTGTGAAAAAACAGTATTATGAGAGAACAGAGAATTGGGAGAGAGAATGGAGAATTGTGGGAGAGAGGGGAATTACAGGAGAAACAGAATTATGGAAAAGAAAGGAGAATTGTGCAAGAGACAGGGAATGATAGGAACTCTCAGAAATACAAGAGCAGCACTTTGTAAGCATAAACAACTGTAGTGTTGGAAAGGAGACTCATCTTACCGGGACCAGTCATAAATTCAGTTTGTATGTACAAAAGAGCTTCAATTTATCCTCTCCGCTAAACATTCAGAACAGACAGCAACAGTTCATATGCCATTACATGGACTGGAAAACCTACATGCACTGTCTAGTAGTATGTACACACACAGGCACATACTCCCCCACCCCCACACACACATGCATATACACATATACATACACAAACACATACACACACATCTCAGAAATTCAAACATGATAGTACAAATAAACCTAATGAAATAGTTGGGAAAAATTTTTTTAATAATTTATTTTAGTATCATTAATCTACAATTACATGTGCAATATTACGGTGATTAAACTACACCCTTCATCAGGTCCCCTGCAAAAACCCCATTACAGTCACTGTCCATCAGCATAGTGAGATGCTATAGAGTCACTACTTGTCTTCTCTGAGTTGTACAGCCCTCCCCATGCCCCCCAAGAATACATCTGCTAATCGTAATGCCCCCTTTTCCCCCTTCTCCCTCCCTTCCCACCCATCCTCCTCAGGTCCTTTCTCTTTGGTAACTATTAGTCCGTTCTTGGGTTCTGTGAGTCTGCTGCTGTTTTGTTCCTTCAGTTTTTTTTCTTTGTTCTTATACTCCACACATGAGTGAAATCATTTGATACTTGTCTTTTTCGGCTTGGCTTATTTCACTGAGCATAATACTCTCTAGCTCCATCCATGTTGTTGAAAATGGTAGGATTTGTTTTCTTCTTACGGCTGGATAATATTCCATGGTGTATATGTACCACTTCTTCTTTATCCATTCATCTACTGATGGACACTTAGGTTGCTTCCATTTCTTGGCTATTGTAAATAGTGCTGCGATAAACATAGGGGAGCATATGTCTTTTTCAAACTGCATGGCTGCATCCTTAGGGTAAATTCCTAGGAGGGGGATTCCTGGGTCAAATGATATTTCTATTTTGAGTTTTTTGAGGAACCTCCATACTGCTTTCCACAATGGTTGAACTAATTTGCATTCCCAACAGCAGTGTAGGAGGGTTCCCTTTTCTCCACATCCTCGCCAACATTTGTTGTTGTTCCTGTTTTGGATGTTGGCCATCCTCACTGGTGTGAGGTGATATCTCATTGTGGTTTTAATCTGCATTTCTCTGATGATTAGTGATGTGGACCATCTTTTCATGTGCCTGTTGGCCATCTGGGTTTCCTCTTTAGAGAAGTGTCTTATTCATGTCCTCTGCCCATTTCTTAATTGGATTATTTACTTTATGTTTGTTGAGGTGCGTGAGTTCTTTATATATTTTGGATGTCAACCCCTTATCGGATACGTCATTTATGAATATATTCTCCCATACTGTAGGATGTCTTTGTGTTTTACTGATGGTGTCCTTTGCTGTACAGAAGCTTTTCAGCTTGATATAGTCCCACTTGCTCATTTTTGCTTCTTTTTCCTTTGCTCGGGAAGATATCTTCATAAAGAAGTCGCTCATGTTTATGTCCAAGAAATTTCTGCCTATGTTTTCTTCTAAGAGTTTTATGGTTTTATGACTTACATTCAGGTCTTTGATCCATTTTGAGTTTACTTTGTGTATGGGGTGAGACAGTAGTCCAATTTCATTCTCTTACATGTAGCTGTCCAGTTTTGCCAACACCAGCTGCTGAAGAGGCTGTCATCTCCCCATTGTATATCCAAGGCTCCTTTATCAAATATTAGTTGACTGTATATGTCAACTAATTGGATTTTCTGTTCTGTTCCACTGGTCTGTGGTTCTGTTGCTGTGCCAATACCAAACTGTCTTGACTACTGTGGCTTTGTAGTAGAGCGTGAAGTCAGGGAGCATAATTCCCCTTGTTTTATTCCTCCTTCTCAGGATTGCTTTGGCTATTCGGGGTCTTTTGTGGTTCAATATGAATTTTAGAATTATTTTTTCCAGTTCATTGAAGAAAGCTGTTGGCAGTTTGATAGGCATTGCGATGAATCTGTAGATTGCTTTAGCTAGTATAGCCATTTTGACAATATTTATTCTACCTAGCCAAGAGAATGGGATGGATTTCCATTTGTTAGTGTCCTCTTTAATTTCTCTTAGGAGTGTCTTGTAGTTTTCAGAGTATAGGTATTTCACTTCTTTTGTTAGGTTTATTCCTAGGTATTTTATTCTTTTTGATGCAACTGTGAATTGAATTGTTTTTCTGATTTCTCTTTCTGTTAGTTCATCATTAGTGTATAGGAAAGCAACAGATTTCTGTGTGTTAATTTTGTATCCCCCAACTTTGCTGAATTCAGATATTAATTCTAGTAGTTTGGAGAGGAGTCTTTAGAGTATTTTATGTACAACATCATGTCATCTGCAAAGAGTGACAATTTGACTTCTTCTTTACCAAAATGGATGCCTTGTATTTCTTTGTTTTGTCTGATTGCCATGGCTAGGACCTCCAGTACTATGTTTAATACCAGTGGAGAAAGTGAGCATCCCTGTCTCGTTCCCGTTCTTAGATGAAAAGCTTTCAGCTTCTTGCTGTTAAGTATGATGTTAGCTGTGCGTTTGTCATATATGGCCTTTATGATGTTGAGGTACTTGCCCTCTATACGCATTTTGTTGAGAGTTTTTATCATTAATGGATGGTGAATTTTGTCAAATGCTTTTTCAGCATCTATGGAGATGATCACATCGTTTTTGTTCTTTTTGTTGATGTGGTGGATGACATTGATGGATTTTCGAATGTTGTACCATCCTTGCATCCCTGGGATGAATCCCACTTGATCATGGTGTATAATCCTCTTGATGTATTTTTGAATTCGGTTTGTTATTATTTTGTTGAGTATTTTTGCATCTACGTTCATCAGTGATATTGGTGTGTAGTTTTCTTTTTCGGTGAGGTCTTTGCCCAGTTTTGGTATTAGAGTGATGCCGGCTTCATAGAATGAGTTTGGAAGTATTCCCTCCTCTTCTATTTTTTAAAAACTTTAAGGAGAATGGGTGTTATTTCTGCTCTATATGTCTGGTAGAATTCAGAGGTGAAGCTGCCTGGTCCGGGGGGTTTGTTCTTGGGTAGTTTTCTGATTACCACTTCAATTTCGTTGCTGGTGATTGTTCTGTTTAGTTTTTCTGTTTCTTGTTTGGTCAGTTTTGGAAGGTTGTTTTTTTCTAAGAAGTTGTCCATTTCTTCTATGTTTTCCAGCTTGTTAGCATATAGATTCTCATAATATTCTCTTACAATTCTTCATATTTCTGTGGGTCCATCGTTATTTTTCCTTTCTCATTTCTGTTTCTGTTTATGTGTGTAGATTCTCTTTTTCTCTTAATGAGTCTGGCTAGAGGTTTATCTATTTTGTTTATTTTTTCAAAGAACCAACTCTTGGTTTTATTGATTTTTTTCTATTGTTTTATTCTTCTCAATTTTATTTATTTCTTCTCTGATCTTTATTATGTCCCTCCTTCTCGAGACTTTGGGCCTCATTAGTTCTTCTTTTTCCAATTTCAGTAATTGTGTCTTTAGACTATTCATTTGGGGATGTTCTTCCTTCTTTAAATAGGCCTGGATTGCAATATACTTTCCTCTTAGAACTGCCTTTGCTGTATCCATAGAAGTTGTGGCTTTGTGTTGTTGTTGTCATTAGTCTCCAAATATACTTTGATTTCTGTTTTGCTTTGGTCCTTAACCCATTGATTAATTAGGAGAATGTTAAGTCTCCATATATTTGTGAGCCTTTTTGTTTTCTTTCTAAAATTTATTTCTAGTATTATAACTTTCGGATCTGGGAAGTTGGTTGGTAGCATTTCAATATTTTTGAATTTACTGAGGTTCTTTTTGTGGCCTAGTATGTGGTCTACTCTGGAAAATGTTCCATGTGCACTTGAGAAGAATGTGTATCCTGTTGCTTTTGTGTGTACAGTTCTGTAGATGTCTGTTAGGTCCATCTCTTGTAGTGTGTTGTTCAGTGCCTCTGTGTCTTTACTTATTTTCTGTCTGGTTCATCTGTCCTTTGGAGTGAGTGGTGTGTTGAAGTCTCCTAAAATGAATGCATTGCGTTCGATTTCCTCCTTTAATTCTGTTAGTATTTGTTTCACATATGCCGGCGCTTCTGTGTTGGGTGCATATACATTTATAATGGTTATATCCTCTTGTTGGACTGACGCCTTTATCATTATGTAATGTCGTTCTTTATCTCTTGCTACTTTCTTCATTTTCAAGTCTATTTTGTTTGACACCAGTACTGTAACACCTGCTTTTCTCTCGTTGTTGTTTGCATGAAATATCTTTTTCCATCCCATTACCTTTAGTCTGGGTATACCTTTCGGTTTGAGGTGAGTCTCTTGGAAGCAGCATATAGATAGCTGGGTCGTGCCTTTTTATCCATTCTATTACTCTGTGTCTTTTGATTGGTACCTTCAGTCCATTTACATTTAAGGTGATTATCGATAGATATATACTTATTGCCGTTGCTGGCTTTAGATTCGTGGTTTCAAAGTTTCAAGGGTTGTACTTTAGTATCTGACAATCTAACTTAACTTTCTTGTTAAGTTATTGTAAACACCGTCTGATGTTTCTTTATTTCTCTCCCTTCTTATTCTTCCTCTTCCATTCTTTATATATTAAGTGTTTTATTCTTTGCATTTAGTTAGTATTTGGATGGTCTGCTTTCTTTGCTATGATTTTATTTTCTCTGGTGACATCTTTTTAGCTTAGGGGTGCTTCCTTATAGAGCAGTCCATTTAAGATATCCTGTAGAGGTGGTTTATGGCATGCAAACTCCCTCAGCTTTCACTTGTCTGGAAATTGTTTAAGTCCTCCGTCATATTTAAATGATAATCATGGTGGATACAATATTCATGGTTCGAGGCCCTTCTGTTTCATTCCATTAAGTATATCATGCCATTCTCTTCTGGCTTGTAAGGTTTCTGTTAAGAAGACTGATGATAGTCTGATGGGTTTTCCTTTGTAGGTGATCTTTTTTCTCTCTCTAGCTGCCTTTAATACTCTGTTGTTATCTTTGATTTTACCATTTTAATTATTCTGTGTCTTGTTGTTGTCTTCCTTGGGTCCCTTGTGTTGGGAAATCTGTAGGCTTCCATGGTTTGAGAGACTATTTCCTTCCCCAGCTTGGGGAAGTTTCCAGCAATTATTTTTTCAAAGACACTTTCTATTCCTTTTTCTCTCTCTTCTTCCTCTGGTATTGCTGTAATGCAAATATTGTTCTGTTTGGATTGGTCACACAGTTCTCTTAATATTCTTTCATTCCTAGAGATCCTTTTCTCTCTCTGCCTCAGCTTGTCTGTATTCCTGTTCTCTGATTTTTTTCCATTAACTGTCTCTTGCGTCTCCTCCAGTCTGCTGCTAAGCCCGTCGATGGCTTGTCTGATTTCTGCATTGTCTTTCCTCATTTTCCTCACTTCGTCCCTCAGCTCTTGCATATTTCTCTGTAGATCCATTAGTATGGTTATGACTTTTATTCTGAATTCTTTTTCAGGAAGATTGTGCATTTCCATCCCTTCATACTCCCTCTCTTGTGTCTGGCTCTGGATAAGCTTTGTTCGTAGCATATTCCTCTGTCGTTTCATGGAGATAGAAGTCATCGCTGGTATGTGCTACCTATGTCAGCTGGGCTCTTTAAGGCTTTAAAAAAAGGAAAGAAGAGAACGAGAAGAGAACGAAAATAGAAAGGAAAGAAAGAAAAGAGGAAAAATATCCCACAGAAAAACAAAAAAATACCCACCAGGGGTAGATTCTGTGAGGATGCTGTAGGTGAAGCTGTTGCTCCACTATTCTACAGCCGCGGCTGCGCCCCTTGCAGGACTCTTTATATCTCTCTGGGGCAGGAACGAATGGGAGGCTGCTGATCTTTGTGGGAATTCTCAATGCAGCTAGTTTTTCACATTCGCTATCCAAGGGGTTCAAAATTCCCCAGGACTCCCAGCTTGCTGGGCTGAGTGTGCTGGGATGATCCTGCTCCTCCATTAGCCCTTTGCCTCTTTATGACCGCTAAAAAAAGCATGTTGTTTTCTTTTGTCCTGGGGAGCCGGCTGCGAGCACCCGGATGCATTCCCAGGCTCAGGTCCTGCACCCTCTGTCTCTCCCTCTCTAATCCACAGCACAAAGTGTGTCAGTGCTCCTGGTGCAGATCACCAGGGCCGGTTTTTTGGCATGCCTGTACTTCCACTCCCTCCCGGCTCTGAATCCTCTCCTCCGGCCAGTGCACTGGGGTGGGAGAGTTCTCAGGTCCCACTGGGACGTGGCTCTGTATCTTACCTGCCTCTTGGGGTGCCGAGTCCTCTCAAGTGTAGCTGCAGGCTGGGTGCTCTCCTGTATCTTCTGGTCTCTCTTTTAGGAACAGTTGTATTTGTTGTATTTTCATAAATATACATGGTTTTGGGAGGAGATTTCCGCCGCCCTGCTCACACCACCATCTTCCCGGAACTCCATATGTTTACATTTTTAAGACAGTGCTGAGAATGCCATCATTAACAAGGACGGGCAAAAGCCTTTTCCACCTGTATACCCCATCTCATAGTTGTGACAACATTTATTGTGACAGGCACCACTGTCTATCTGAAGGCAGTCCCTGATTCCCCAAATCTTGTGACTTTTTGGTGTCTGTTTTCTATACTGTGTTCCCTCCCTTCTGGAATCCAGTAATATACAGTCTAAGAAACAAAGAAATCAATGCAGCTTGTGCAAGATTCTATGGAAACTAGCCATGATAGATTCTCCAGGTAAACGCATAGAACTAGTATCTACGAAACTAAATTCCATGATTTAACAAATTATGTAGCTTTTTTGTAATCTAGGACAGATATTACTGTCTCTACATAACTAAAATGTTTGTTTAATTTGAAATGCTAAAGTAATGTTGATAGTGTTATAATTATTTATCAATAGTCATAATCTCAGAACATATAAGAACTACATATTTGTTACCTAGTGTCCATCTAAAGAGAGCAGGTTTTAGAAATACTATGGAAGGTTTTAAATGGCCTATTGAAGATGTCTGTATTCTCATTGTTTTAACTGATGAATGTTACATTACACAGTAAAAGGGGCGTTATGAATATAATTACATTAAAGACCATGGATGAAGAGATTATCCTGTTATCCAAATGGGCCTAATCTAACCACATAAACTTTTAAGAGTGTAGGATTTTTTCAAACTTCATCAAAGAGAGATGGGTCTATGGAAGGGTGGTCTCCTACAGATGGCTTTGAAGATGGAAGGTGGTCATGAGCCAAGGAATAGAGACCGACAGGAAAATGCAAAAAAAAACAGATTCTCCCCTGGAGACCCAATAAAAGAATGCAGCCATACCAGCCTCTCCTGCATTCCAGCCCAGTGTCACTGGTATCAGATTGCTAAATCACAGCAATGTAAAATAATGTTATTTTAAACTACAGAGTTTGTGATTATGTTGTAATAACAGTGGAAAACTATTAATAATATACAATACTTCTCTCCATAAATATCTCAAAAAATCTCTTAAATCAGAATTTCTTTTAGGGACAGGTGTGCAGACTATGAAACCAAAGTCTTAGGGAACGGTGAAGAATAATATCGAAAAGAACAAAAACCTACATTGATATTTTCATAATTTGAAGACTAATTTGGATTTTATGGCTATTTTTGCACTTATCCAATTTTATAATACAAATAATAAGAAACAAACCTACTTTGTACATTTAGTTTTAGTAATATGTTATATTACTGGGTTCCAAGATGGAGGGAACACAGTATAGAAAGCAGATACCAAAAACTAGAGGAACTAGAGGGTATTATGCTAAGTTAAATCAGTTAGAGAAAGAAACATACTGTATGAGTCAATTGTATGTGTAATCAAAAAAACAAAACTAATAAAACTGAAATAGACTGGTGGTTACCAAAGTGGAGAAGGCTGGACAGATGGCTGAATTAGGTGATGGGAAAACAAATTAGGATGTTGATATCTCTGGACAATGAGTCTATACACATGTCAAAATTCATCAAGCTAGACCTGAAGATTTCTGCATTTTATTATATATACCTCAAAACATTAAAAGTAGGAAGGAATCCATTTTTGAGCAATGCATTTCTTACACAAGAAAATATACCTAAGGGCAAAGGCCTCCCAGACATTTACCTATGGGAAACTCCAGTATGGGCACTTAAAGTTACACTCTGGAGGGGGTTGAATCAGCAATTGGTTTAGGTATTCAATGTTGGTTTGTGGGGAGACCATAACTTTAAGGGAATACCATTAAGTACTTGTCCTTTTTCTTTTAACACAACATAGTCACTGGTGAATTGCCAACAGTTTTTCCTCTGAGATCAGGAACACACAAGGATGCCCATTCTCACCATGCACAATCCATAGCACTAGAAGTGCAGACCATGGCAATTAGACAAAAAAAGTCATAAAATGTGTCCAAGCTGTCAAGAAGGAAGTAAAACTGTCATTATTTGCAGATGATATGATACTGTATATGGAAAATACCACAAGAAACTATTGGAAAAAATGAACTCAGTAACGATGTAGGAGAGAAAACTAATACATACCAATCTCTATATTTCTATACCCTAATAACAACCTATCAGAAAAGGAAATTAAGAAATAAATCCCATTTCCAATTGCATTAAAAAGAATAAATTACCAAGAAATACATTTAACAAAGGCAGTGAAAGAACTGTATGCTGAAATACTGACATTGACAGAAATAAATGGAAAAATATACCATTTTCATGGATCAGAAGTTTGAATATTGTTAAATGTCCATACCACACAAAGCATAGACATTTCATTTAGATTCAATGCAATTCCTGTCAAAATACCAATGAGATTTTTCACAGAACTAGAATAATCCTAAAATGTGTATGGAACCAGAAAAGACCCTAAATAGCCAAAGCTGCCTTGAGAAAGAACAGAGCTTGAGGGTATCACGCTGCCTGACCTCACACAATATGGAAGCACATAGTAATCAAATCTGTGCGTTAGTAGTGCAGAAAAATACCCACAGATCAATGGAACAGGATGGAAAGCCCGGAAATAAATTTGTATTTACATCATCAATTAATCCAGGACAAAGAATACAAGAGGATACAATGGGAAAAGGCTCTTCAAAACACAGCAGTGGAAAACTGGAAAGCTGCCTGCAAAATAATCTGAGCCGCTTCCTTACACCATATACAAAAATAAACATGACAGGATTTCAAGATATAACATAATACCTGAAACTCTAAACACTTAGAGAAACATAGACAGTAAGTAACATTAGGACATTGGCCTGGGTAATATTGTTCAGATGTTATCTCTTCAAATAAGGAGAACAAAGCAAAGATACACAAATGGGACCCAGTTAAACTAAAAACCTTCTGCACAGCAGAGGGAAACATCAACAACAGAAAAGGAAACACTAAATAGGATAAGACATTTGCAGGTCATCTATAAAATAAGAGATTAATATCCAAAATACATAGAGAACTGACACAAATAAATACCAAAGAAACAAACAATCCAACTTTACAAAGGCTTCTCTGACTGGTGTGAGGTGCTCAGTGTGGGTTTGGTATGCGTTCCCCTGATGGCCAGTGTGGCAGAACATCCTTTAACATGCCTGTTGGCCAACTGCATTTCATCACTGAGAAAATTTCTATTGAGATATTCTGCCCATATTTTAATTGGGTTCATTTTTTTGGTATTGAGTTTTATGAGTTTTTAATATAGTTTGGGTGTTTACTCCTTGTCAGATAAATCTTTGACAAATATATTCTCTCATATGATAGTCTGTCCTTTTGTTTCATTAATGGTGTCTTTTGCTGTATAGAAGTTTTTCTAACAAAAAATAACAAGTGTTGGTGAGGATGTGGGGAAAAGTGAACCCTCCTGAACTGGTGGTGGGAATGCAGTTGAGACAGACACTACAGTAGAAAACAGTATGGAGGTTCCTCAAGAAATACAGAAATTCCATAGGACCCAGTATCTCTACTTCTAGGAATTTACCCAATAAAAACAAAATCTCTCATTTGTAACTATATGTGCCCCCTATGTTTATGGCTGCATTATTTATAATAGCCAAGACATGGAAGCAAAGTGCCTATCTATAGATGAATGGATAAAGATGTGATATGTACACGCAATGGAATATTATTCAGCCATAAAAAGAAAGTAATCCTGCCATTGCAACAATATGGATGGACCTAGAGGGTGTTATACCCAGTGAAATTAGCCAGGTGGAGAGAGACTAATACCATATGATTTCCTTTATAGTTGGATTCTTAAAACAAAACAAAGCAAATGAACAAAACATCAGTAGACTCATAGACACTGAGAAGTGACTTGTGGTTATCATAGGGGAGCAGTTGATGTGTGTGGGGTGAGTGAAGGTAATAAAGAGACACAAAAATCACAATCATACGTTGGTCATGGGGATGGTATTGCAGCATGGAAAATACTGTCAATGATTCTGTAACATTATCCTATGTTGACAGATAGTAACTGCACTAATGTGGGTGAGAATTTAATAATGTGTAACTGATGAATCACTGTGTTGTATACTTTAAAACAATAGTGTATATTAACTATACTTTAATACAAAATACAAAATAAAAAGGGCTGATGCTCTGAAAACACATATTTCAAAGAAGACATTCATATGAAAAATTCTCAGCATCACTGATCATCAGGGAAATGCAAAACAAATTCACAGTGAGACATTACCTCATGCCTTTTAGAAGAGTTAATTTCAAAAAGATAAGAATTAATGGTGTAGTTAAGGATACAGTTAAAGGAAATTTTTGTGTACTGATGGTCAGAATGTAAATTGGCTGGGCCACTATGAAATTGTTAAGAGGTTACTTAAAAAAATCAAACACACAATTATCATATGACCCAGCATTTCTACATCTGAGTGCTTATCCTATGACAATTAAAACATAATATGAAAGGACATATGCATGCCTATGTTATTCACAGCATTCTTAGATATTATAATCCATTAACATTAAAATGTATATGTTCATCTCTTGATGATTTTATTTGAATTTAACCACACACTGCTTAATATTACATTAATATTTTAGATGCACAAATATATATACTGAGGAAATAAATAATATGAAGGAATATCTTATTTATATGTGTTATGATCACATCTCTGTTAATTATAAAATCAGGACTTCCGGAAAGATGGCGGTGTGAGCAGGGCGGCAGAAATCTCCTCACAACACTATATTTAACTACGAAAACACAGCAAATACATCTATTCCTAAGAGAGAGACGAGAATACACAGGACAGCGCACAGCGTGCAGCTACACCCGAAAGGACTCGAAACACCAAGAGGCGGGTAAGATACAGAGCCGTGACCCGGGGGGACCCGAGTCGTCCCCCAACCCAGCGCACCGGCGGAAGGAGAGGATTCAGAGCCGGGACGGAGTGGAAGTGCACCCCGAGAAGTAGCCAGAACTGGTTATCTACGTGGGGAACGTTGACCCACATTGCGCAGCGTAGCAGAGATTGGAGAGACAGAGGGGCAGCATCTGAGCGGGGAACGCGCCAGGGTGCTTGAAGCCAGCTCCGGGGAAGGAAAAAA